>SMMW01000503.1:0-195000 GCA_004794655.1 Marisa cornuarietis | reverse complement strand
TGGGGTCAGGTCAGAGGGCAAGTGGTAAGGTCAAGTGCTACTTGGTAGAGACAGCGCCATCCTTGCGCGTAGTTTGCACAGAAAACTGCGCATGCTTGAGCACGCATGCACGCACGCACACATACACAAGCAACTACAAAACACCTCTCACAACCACCAACGCACACACAAATATACGCTCACACACGCACGCACGCACGCACGTATAATATATAGATAATTCCCAAATGGAAAAGGAAACTCGGGGCTTGACGTGGTTATAGATGCACAAGTGCTATCCAGTGATGGGGAAGAGAAGGAAGACCTGTCTCGGATCAAGGAGGTGAAACTATAAATAGAACAGTTATTTGTCACTAAAGGGTCCTTCGCTACCGTCCATAGCAACCTCCTCATTGCCCCCCATCCCTCCCTTATTATTTCAGTCAGTGTGGGCGGACGAGGAAGATGTTGAGCCTGTCCACTCCGCTGACAAACCACAAAGGAACTTTCATGCATTCTGTTGTTCTGTGAGCTTTCGTAGCGTTGCCCATGGACTACATAACAACTGCATTGCCAGGCATGCGATGTATACCTCATGGTACAGTTATTTTCATGTCAACCTTGAGTGCCAGCCGGCATTTGCTTGCATTCAATGCACAAATAAAATTACATTACATGAAATAAACTGTCACCATCACTCTTCTGTGGCCAGGTTCTTATACAACTTCACATTAAGTCCAAAGCAGTAAGGTCCATATCTTTAAACCTACCCCATTATATTTAATCTTTTGGATTAATCTTTAGCATTATACACTTTATAAGTTAATGTTCTACATATTTCATAATAAATCTAACTGTGTCATCAATAATAGTACAAACAGGCTGCCATGAACCTATATAAGGGGGGAAAAAAGCAGGCACCCTATTTTTTAAATAATAATAGGTGGAATTTTAGTACAAGATACTATTTCCACAAATATAGAAGAATATTTCCATTTCATTCTCAAAATGCACGTTTACAAATATCACCATAAACAGAAAGAGATCACAGTTGTGATGTTATGTTTGTACACAGATAATTAGCATATGATCTCAGATACTCCTAATTAGCATATGATGTCAGATTTCTAGATGGCTGAGATGTATCCATGTCCAGCCGTGACCTCTCGTCTTGACCTCATCCTGTGCCTAATGATGTTTCTAGACGTATATATCGAGAACAGGGGAGGTAAGCGGTAGGGGAATTGTTCTGAACTTCAACCAATAATTAGAAAATAAAGCTGAACTACACAAGACATTTAAAAAATATTCAAAAATAACTAAACAGGTAACTGCGACAGTTTATACATTGTGCACAATTATGTTCGGCGGTAGGTGACGCTGCGCAGCCTGTTTACGTCGCTTCCGGTCAAGATGCGACTCTCACATGGCCGCTACAGTCGAGGGACCTGTTGAATGGAATGATTGTGGTTTCCTTGGACAATCCACACAACATCGTCCTCATGGCCTTGCTCGTAAAGGACCAGTTGGTCAACCCAATTCTGGTGAGTGACTATCAGGATACGGTCAATGTTTCTGAAAGGCTCGTCAACGGTTACCTCCAGCTCTCCATTACCAACGTCACTGCTAGGCATGCTGGGACCTACCTCTGTCTCAAAGGCCCGTCCGCGAAAGATGTCTTTCCCAACTGCGGTCAGACATTGAATGTTATAGGTAAGTCTGTTCTCACACGTTTGTACGTGTGTGTGTGTGTGTGTGTGTGTGTGTGTGTGTGTGTGTGTGCGTGCGTGCGTGCGTGTGTGTGTGTGTGTGTGTGTGTGTGTGAGGGGAATGCAACAGGTTTGGCAAGCTTTATGATTTTATTTTGTGCTTTCCCGTTAAAAAAGCTCAAGCTTACTTTAGAAACAGTTTGAGTTCACCATCTCTGACTCTTTCTGTCTCTCTCTCTCGCACTGGTACCTCCATCAATACATCAGCTTCCCACCTTAGGTCTTTCACTAAACCCTCGTTTTAATAGAAGTGAATGTGGAATTTCATCTGACTGCAATACATTATATATAGTTCTTCTCTCTCTCTCTGTCTTACACACACACACACACACACACACACACACACACACACACACACACACACACACACTTTCTGTTTTCAGAAGCGCCGCAAGAAGCGAGGGTCACTGCTCTTGGCGTGGCTATCGTGGGCAACACGCTTACGCTTCGCTGCACAGCGTCAAGTGCCAGCAAACCACGTGACCAACATAGACCAATGATGTTTCGCTGGTTTGACAGCGCGGGATCGGACGGACGCGCCGTCAGTGAAATCCCCAGTGATTACCTGAATGCTTCAAGTGCAGAAACATTCGAACGAAAGCCAGTGACACTGGATCCTGCGGACGCCGTTGATGAACTTTCGGCCGCTCGCATCAACTTCACTAGCGAGACGCTAACTCTGCAGCTCACGCGCATATCTGACGAGGGGCGTCAGTTTGCTTGCAGTGCGTCAGAAGGATTCGACCTGTGGTCGGAGTGGAGTGACCGCTTCACCGTGCACCCACAGTGTGAGTCCCTGGTCACCTAAACAAACACACAACCGTGGCAAACGCAAAAGAAGACGAGAACACACGCACGTCTGTCTGTCTGTCTGTCAGTCCGTCTGTCAACCCCCTTTTTTTTTTTTTGCACTGACTTTTGCAACGCATGCGCACAAAATCTTTTAATACCGCCTTATATACACCTCAAAACAATGGAAAGGCTGCCTTCATATTTTCTACATTTTTATTAATCGTGTTTCTACTAACTGTGAGTAATTCCTTCAAAATCGTAATTTTAGTGAAATTCTTGTGAGGGGAGAGCAGTCAGTGTGAGTTAAATGACACTACAGTTTGGTCTTGTGCGCGTTTAATACATCAGTCACATGATATTGAGTTTCTTTTTCTCTGAGATTACTTTTCTGAATTTTATAAACATGGGTTCTGTCAGTCCAAACTCAAATTATTGTTGTTAAAATGATTTGTGTCAATGAAAGTGGCTGATAATGTTTCATTTTATGAATATAGAAATGCTTTGATTCAATCTTATTGACTGTGTGTTTATTGACAGGAAACAGTGATTGACTATACAACCGGTCTTTCCATTGTTTGGAGTAGTATATGAAAATGCAGTACTTCAGAAATTTTTAAATGTCCAGATTCTTTTTTTCTTTTCGCCACTCTATAGAGGTGTTGACAATATAAAAAGAATTACGAAACAAGTTAGTCCCATATGAAATATTTCTAACCATACATAAACTCTCTTTCTGTATTGGCTATGTACTTCTTATAAATTATTATCATGCATGTTTGATACCTTCTATTATCAAAACGTCTCACTCTTTCATATCTGTGTCCCTCTCTTATTTCTTATTCATTTCCAACAATTGCTCTCATTATTGACCCCCAACAATAGTTTTGGTGTTTGGGGTAAACTTAGGGTTAGAGTTAGGGTGAGGGATGGGGTTAGGGTTTGAGTTAAAGTTTTGGTGTAGGCTATTAGTTTGGACAGAATGACTGAGCAGACAAAATGATCAAGTTGGGCTGTTTGAGCATGCGTAGTACAGATCAGATACTTCCGTCAGGTCTTCTGTTATCTAAATCACACACCTAACTGGTGAAAAAAATTCAGTGTTTTGTTTTCTAACAGGTCGTGGATAAATAGAATATGTTAAAAAAAGAAAACAGTTGTCACAAAAGACGATGTAAATATTACACCAATGATGCATGTTTGTCCGCACGATCATTGCAGGGGCTCCTAGTGCAGAGGACCTGAGCCTCACACCTGCAGACAGTGCCGTCAATGTTATTTCCGGGGGTTCGGTGAATCTTACCTGCAAGACGTCAACCTGTCGTCCCGAGTGTGACATCACGTGGGAAAAGGTGTAAACGAGTGGTAACGACGACAAAGATGATTATAGCGATGGTGATGATGCTTGGTGGTGGTTGTGCAAGTGGTAATGGCGATGCTAGAGTTGAAGTAGTGAAATGACCATCTGTAGGGCGAAGTCACATTTTAGCATTAAAAAAATAGCTAACGTTTGTATCTGGTCAGTATGACACTTTGCCTGGTCATTATGACATTATGACTGTGTATTATAACAAGCTGGAATAAGTTTGCTAAATTAACTAATGCGCTAAACTAATGTTTAGAAATTTGATTGGAGAACTCAGTACAATCAAACTTCGTGAGTTTTTCGTGTTTAATTTTTAAATGTTTTCAATTCTTGTGCAGGTTATTTCCACGGAAACCTCGATACCTTTACAAAAGGGTTATACTCTGACTTTTCAAAATGTCAGCCTGGCGGAAGAAGGAGTGTACGCATGCGCGGCCAGTAATGTCCACGGCCGTGTCTCCAAAACCATAGTCGTCAATGTAGTAGAGGGGGAGAAAGGTAACTTAGCTATTCTCTTCTAATGAAAGATTTTCACAGGATTTCGGTGATAGGTGCAATATCTCTCATGACATCGTTGGCAGTGGATAACCCTGAATATCTCGATGTATATCGGACCGCCTATCGCGCGCGCACGCACACACACGCACGTACGCACGCACGCGCGCACAAACGCACATACACACAGGAACGCACACACACACACACACACACACACACAAGTTAAAATGCTTTATAATAATATTTAGTAGTATAAACGAAACAATAAAAAAAAATTAATGTATAAATTATCTGTTATATGAGTCTAGTCTACTTTCTTTTCCTTTTGTATTTGCTCTTTTAAAAAAAAAATCGATGCAGCAGTATTTATAATATTAAATTTATTTTTAATTTGTAGGTATGAACATGTGTAAACTACAGTATCTCTAGGTCTCGTGTACTTCTAGAGGTTAATTTCTGGGGATGGCAGAGTGAGTGGTTGGAGATTGGGGGGGGGGGGTGGACGGTGAATTTGCACCCGGGGGACTCTTCAAAACCTTTAGTCACAGGCCATAGTTTTGCATCTGTCAGAGTCCTCCAGCAGTGAGCCGTGGATTTCCGATCACAACCGGCTGGTGGTGATTCTCATTGTCGTGTCGACGATTGGGTTGGCGCTGGGCATCACGGGGGTGGCGTACATTGTACACACATGGCGGCGACAGCGACAGCAACATTCCACCAGATGGCGCCAACGACGCCTAGAATCAGGTGAGCCATGTTGTCGGTGACGGTAATATAATAGTTTAATTCCTGTCAGCAAATTTAGGCGGTGTAGATAGGTGGTTCAACGTGTCTAGCGTCCGGTAAGTGAAAGGCAAGGTCCAGTCTTCTTCTTCCTCCGCTCGCTACCTTTCAGGTGAATCGGGTAGCTCTTTGCTGGGAGGGTGTGCATGCAGCGGATTTCTGCTCCGAAAGCGTGTGAACTAACCACCAGCGGCCGTAGCTATGAAGCGAGGGTAGGTCTACCTCAGGGCAACGTGGAGAATTGAAGGATAAGTGTCTTGTTTCCGAAGTTATAAAGCGGTTTTCAGATCCCGCAGGTGTTTTACCCCTGGAAGAGTAGCTATAAAGCGGTGGCAAAACTGTCATAGGAAACATCTGGTATATAGTGTCCGCGGGGTGTCGACTCTGCTGTATAACTTTGGAAACGAGACGATTTTCCTTGAGTTCCCCATTTTGCCTCAGATCAACGACTTTCTCTCTCTCTTCATAACTACGGCCCCAGGCTGAGGTTGCTCCTCGTACACGTTGTTTCAGGGTGACATGGAAAAGAAAGACGACTTTATATTATAATGCACTTATTTGTGAAAAGAATTTTAGCATAGATTAGGATGTACAGCTCAATTAATGGCAAGAGAGAGAGAGAGAAATAAGAAGGAAAAAATAGATGGAGAGAGAAAGATTTTTATAGGTATGCAGACAGCGCATAACACAAAGCAGTTGGTGAGGGTACCCGACAAAATTAATGGAGATTCCTCTGCTAAAATACAGAGATGCCTGTTTGTCATTTTTTCTGGTTTATGGGAAAGGGGGAGATGAGTATTTTGTACAGAGGACAGTCGATCAAAGAGTTGTCAGAAGACTCAGAGGCTTTTCTTTTACAGACGTGGTTCCTTTGTCTACCGTGAAACGGTGAGTCATATTGTGAAAAGCTGAGGTCTGATGTTTCATGGTACCACTAAACACCCATCCTTATCTCATCATCATCATTAGCAACTCTTCACATCTCTGTTCTCTATCTTCTAACTGAGGAGCAAGTCCACTTTGCGAGGTTGTCTGCCCATTTCTTGTTTTGCCTGTCTTCATCCCTGCACTGTTCCCACTATGATCATCTGTTCACTGTGGCTAGAGACACATTCTCATTATTTATACGATATTTTTGCATAAATAAATAAAAAGATTAAAAAATATAAAGGTCTCTGAACATATTGGCCGTAGGGCAGTAAATTATGAGTAGTTTTGTTTAAACAGGGCAAATTATTAGTATGATTGTGTTTCGTAAATTTAAATAAAAAGGAAAAGAGGGAAATGCTCCTAAGTCTAGTCGCTGTAAGGGGCTGTAAACAGTGAGTGGTCCACTGTGTGTAGGGTTTGGAATGTGGAAGACGGAGCACATCCTTCTCCTTCCGCTGCCTTTTACTTTCCCTGATAAAAATGGCTACCCACCACGGCTAGCTGACGAAAGGTAAGGGTGATGAAAGATGTCCAGCCATCGACTTGAATGGAATTGTGCTTCTTTTGTTTTCTGTATTTTTTTCTCTTGTCTATTCTAATGGACTTGTGCATCGTTTTCGTCTCGAAGGGCCTGTCTGTCGTTTCAATTCGTGTTTGCTTCAATCTGTTGGTTATGTCATTTACTTGTTTCAGATCTGTTGTTTTGGCTGTTACTTGACTGTTGGTATCCCGATGAATATTGTTACTGCATATCTGTCTCTGTGCGTACCTTTTGTGTGACTGTTGTTATCCTGAGCTAATTGTTGCACGTCTGTTGTTCATTAGTTTTTTTTTTTAAAGAAGTTTGCTTTCATCGTAGTCACTTTGTGTGTCGTCGTCTTCCTTTAGAAAAGTTGTTGTCTCTTATTATTATTATTATTATTATTATTATTATTATTATTATCTTTTTTGTAATTCTTTTTTCCCTTTCATTTCACCTAGTTATCCTTCGTCACGTGGGCCAGGAACTCGACGAAGGTGACATCACAGTTAGGCCTTAGCATCTCGTGTCATAGCTGGGAGTGTGTAGTGAGATTTGATAAATATCTGACACATATGTGCCACATACATTGGCTTTCTTGTGTTTTGCATTAATTAGAAATAACCCGGATCACAGGACACATAGACCCTAACAGAATGGCTATAGGTTTTATTTTTATTTCACTTAACAGTAATAAAGGCCCTCATTACTTCTGCACAGTCATGTAATAAAAATGATGGTGCCTCCCACGATTAGTATTTAGCCATTCTCAAATTAAAAAAAAATCATTATTGAATGACATTGTTTCTGAGTTCAAAGATGTAATGCTATTATCGTATAATGTCAGATAAATCGCAATAATACTTTAAAAATGTTATTTTGTCACGATTTAAAAAAAAATCAAAAGTGGCGAAACATTTTCCCTCGTTGTTTTCTGTAGCAAAACGTCCAAAGAGCTGATGCCTTTATAATATCGTGCACGTGTTTTTATGTGTGTTTGTGATTAAGGTGAGTGAACGAGTAAGAGAAAGAAAGAAAAAAAGTGAGAAACGTAAAGCTTAGTAATTTTATTAAATTATAGAATTTGCTTACATCCTGTACTGGTAAATGATTCACACGCTATAGTGTGTTTTGTACAAAAGATTTATTTTATCTCCGTACAGTAACAATAACTAAATCAACTCAATAACAACTGACCTTGGATCACAGGAAATGGAGAAAAATGATACACAGGGTAAAAATTCAGCCTGCACTGAGCAGCGCTCATGAGGTGGTCTGAGGGGGCCAAAGACATGTTCCCAACCGACATCCAAACCAAACTGACATCCTTACACAAAGACCATGTGGAAGTGAGATTAACGGTCTCAGGAGGGCAACAAGGACGTCATCTGAACTTTCGTGAAAGTAGCTGACATTGAATCTTTTTCTCTTTCAGTGTATTTATCCTCCCTTCTTGTCACTGTACCCCAGTCTCCATTTCCTTAAACCGCTCGTAACAGCAGTCCGTTCCTGTAAGCTGACTCTTTATTTCTTTTTAAAATTCGTACAATGATTTAAATTTCACAACCTTCTTTAGGATATTACAAACAAACAAACAAAAAATTATTCAACAATAAGTGGTCAAGACTTTTTTTTTTCAAAAAGATAAATTAAAGATAGGTTCCTGTTCATTTTACTCTTGTTGTATATCTATTATCTACGGAAGGAAAACGATAGGCAAACTATTACAGGTAGCTGAACCGGAAATACCTTACCATGCGAGGTAATAGTTTTTCTAATGTACATTTTATAAATCCACATATGGGTAATGAAAATGTATTTTGGCTTTAAGGCGGCAATATTTTGGTTTCATGGTGAACTAACGTTAAACAAACCCATCAAATTTTACAAACAGATTTGTTTAAATTATAAGGCTCGCTAGAGAAACACAACCACGCACGCTCAAAACAATAAACAAATCAATCAATAAATAATGTCTCTCGTAATGCGCTCTTAATAAATGGAGTAAAACACTGTAAGTACTAATCAGTCACAAATACCAAACGAAGTAAACATTCCTTATTAAAAAGTCAAATCACGTGACTGTCAAATGGAGCTGCAGCTTCGAGCTCTTTTCCTCAGACAACGACACAACAAAAAAATATGTTCATGCCATAGGTTCAACACAAAAATTAAAACTGGTACTTTCATCAGCTCTGTCATCCACATGAATGTAAAACAAAAAGAAATCCGTACAAATCTACTGGCCATACTGATGAAACTAAACAGTTTAGAGTTGCTTTTGGCTATTGCATGAAGCGGAGACAGCTTCAATGAAGGTGGCGTAAGTTCTTGGACTAAGGCATGGAATTGCAAATACGCATTGTTTATGCTATATATATATATATGTATATATATAAATGTATGCACCACCAATTAGTTACCATCAAGCATACATACCACATACCACGTAAAGTCACAGACAACAAGAATTGTACTCATAATTAGGAGAGAGACTTCTCACAACGAGACACGAAGAAGAAGGAATGAAAGTAGAAGTGGAGGAAGAAGATGATGAAGGTGATGATGGAAATGGCGATGGTGATAATGATAATAGTTAACATACCAATGATTAATAAACAGCAGTAAGAATTTCTAGAGAATATGCATGAAAATTCCACCCCATTTAAAAATCCCAGAAAATTAAAGTAGACCATTAAAAACCTCGCATATATGGCGGATTCAATGACAGGAGAAATTTCTGGAAGGAGCGTAAAGAATGAGCTTCACATTTCCCCGATCCGTTTATTTTTAAACGTATTTATTAAAGCATTAAAAATTGTCTTAAAGTTTCTTAGAAAAGCTTAACAGTGAAGCTTCACTCAGGGATATTTTGGAAGCGAAACATTTGTCACGCAAAGACCTTTATGTCACGACCGTACAAATACAACATTTTGGCTTTGAAGTCATACTGGACATTGCGCCATTTACTTGAGAGAATGTTTAAAGATGTTTTAAAAACTTCTGTCTTTAAGTGGTCCGTTATTAACTGTCATTGTTATCCATATGTATGTGTATGTGTGAGAAAGAAAGTGTGGGTAAGAGAGAGCGTGTTTGTGTGAGTGTGTTTTTAAGTCTTTCACAAGATCTCACTTATATGCCCCTTTCTAATTTTTTAAATTTATTTATTGCTTTTGTTCTTTTCTTTTTTTCTGAAATGCCCGTATTGAGATCCCACCCATCCCCGTATTCATCATCATAATCATCACTGTTGTCATCATTGTTCTCATCTATTTACTTAGGCTTGAGCATTGAAAACCTTTTCAAGACAAACTTCAAGACAGGACCACAGACAGGCCAGCAGTATTTCATGCCAACACATACACATACTGCATACTGACAAGAGCGCCAGCCGGGGGATTCTGTGCAACTGCCAAGAAAGACAACGAAGTTACTGTGCAGAACCTTAGCATAGAAACATGTTAGCCTGTTGCCACAGATCGTCATCACACTGGCTACAGACAGGTAAACTGCGATAGCGAAGAGCGCCAGACTAGAGGGAGCTCAAATGAGACCCGACCTCTGAACTTGGCGCGTGAGCCTCTTTTTTTGAGTCGACCGTCAAGCTCTGAAGGGTTGACAGTAATGTCAAATTCCTGATGTCAAAAACCATGTGAATTAACCCCTGAGTCTGTCACATACGTGGCGAGATCTCAGCTCTAACAATTGCAAGGGAACATGACTATCAACAGGTCAATCCCTATTAGGTCAATAAACCACCAAGCCATCATTTCATCCCATCGTTTCTTTTTTTCCTTAGAATTTTCGGAGTCAAACATAACCCATAGACAGGTAACCATAAAGCTTATTCCCATTTCAGTTTAAGGAGTGAAAGAGAAGAGTCAGTCGAGATGCTATAGCATCACTTATCAAACCAACTGTGACGAGAAGGAAAGTTGTTTACGGTTTATCCAGAAGGACCAGACGGAGCTGCAACCAGTGACTGCAGTCTGCTAACTGCAACTCTTATTATCAAGATCTCACATTTGTTTCCTTTTCCTAACAAAATCTTTCCAAGGAAGAAAAGAGCATCCACACATGTATAAAAGATATTTGAGGAAAGCACCCTCCGGTCAGGTGATAGACTAGGGATCAAAGTAAAAAGGACTTTGATGTGACAAGTAAGGACTGGTGAGCTAGACACAGTTATGACGACATCGCACCGCGGCGGCTCAGAAAGAGCGAGCAAGAGTGAGAGAGTGATGGGATTAGATAAAGAAAGAGAGAGAGAGAACAACTCTCTTGCCATCGGATGTTAATGATTTAATGAATTTTAACGACAATAACGGAGCGATATTAAACGCGTTTTCTCTTTGGGTTTTGGAAAAATTCATCGTGTAGGGCGTTTAGCAAAAATACTCATCCAGCACAGTCTGAGATCCAGGGAGCAACGGATGTATACGTTGGAATGTCCAACAATCTAAACAACGACAAGAAATACATGTAATATAGGAAAACCCCATACATTGAGCGACAGTTGATTTCGAAGGAACACGGTAGAATCCCCTATGTACACCTTGCACAGGGCTTGCAGTGTTGACCAATGAAACATGTAACCTTCATAATTTAAAGATGGTGCATGACAAAGGAAAGGATGGTTAAAGGTGCAATGAATCTGGAAAAACAAACAGAAGCTACCTGAAAGGAAAAATCCGACAAGAGGGAGAAAGATCTTGGACGATGGCGAGGAACTGAAATATCGAAGAAAATGGGAGACAAAGCACACAAAAACAAAAAGAAATTTTAAGCATTCGCGGTGTGTTCTGGATGAGAAATAAAGGACGATATTGCCGCCACCTCTAAGTATTTAAAAAAGAAACTCGACCGTTTACAACGAAGACCCTTTACTTTGTACATCTCTACAACCGTGCATAATTTGGACCTGTAAGCTATTGTTGCCTTTCCTCCTAAACAAGGAAATTTGCATACTTAGATCTTGTGATAATGTCGAACTATTGAGAAAAAGGCTTGAGCAGAAGGTCTTTATTTGGCGAGGAGGAGTGCTGTGGGCGGGTGGGATGCTGGGTGTCAGTGGATGGTTAAGGAAAACGAGGAGGCAGCAACACTGAAATACTATTTGGCACAGGAGACCAGTTTCGTAATTTGAATTCTAGATTTTGACATGGTACAGGAACTGGAGGAATAGGTATTTTACGCCGAGCCAGCAATCAAGGCTATATCACGGCAAGGCAGTCAGCCCTGTAAATAGTCCCATGCAGAGAAAAAACAGCATGCCCGAGACGAGAGCTGAACCCAGGACTGCCAACCTTCACTGTACGGGTGACAGGGGCTAACCGCTTTGCCACCGGTCCTCCCTACATGGCACAGGAGACCAGTTTCATAATTCGGACTGTAGACTTTGACATGACTTTGGTATCCTAGCCTTTTAATATCCTTAACTAAACGACTGGAGTTTCATCCTAAACAGCGCATGCGCAATGGACAAAGTACAGCAAGCACCGGACTAAAGTTAAAAAGTCCAAGCTTGTTTGTATGCCACAGAAGAGGAGAGGCGGAGGGGGTGCAACATTCGTTTACAAACCTACTGTTACGATAAATAAGAAGTTTAGTCTTAAATAAAACAATGGAGAGTTTCCAGCTACGGGTATCGTAGTGAATATGTTGGAGGAAGTACTGTTGTTGACGTATATAGGGTAGTGAGCTTTTGTGAGGGTGATGTCCATCTCCTCAACCTTACCGCAACCCTCTACGGTGTCAAGTACCCATTCCACAGCTGGGCCAACTGGGGGCAGTATACTGAGTTAAAAGGGTATCGAACCGTATAGTGCTGACCGTCGGTGGGTACTTTGGTTTCTTCTCCCCTGTGTGTGTGTGTGTGTGTGTGTGTGTGTTTTCGAGGTTGTATTGTATGTTCGTATATGTAAAAGCGTTTTGAGTCTAGTTTCGTGGATATGTCGCTATATAAATATTTACCGTTAGTCTTAGTGTCCGCGCCATTGGTGGTAGTAGCGGGAGATCAAACGAGGACAAATTATGTTGGGAGGCGTGTTTAGAACGCGTGCATGTTTGCATTTGGATATGTATATGTAAACTTTTCAGGTCTCTTTCCATGCCTATGCATGTGGTCTTCAAACTCGTGAAAGTGCTAGCATGGCCGACAAAAGAGCGTACACCGTAGTACTAGTGTGTACAACTGAACAGTTCTTTCTTCTAGATTAGTAAGATTTCTTACTGGTTATCATGTTATTAAATCGCATCGACTCCTTTTATTATAAACTGACATTGGAAAGAACGATTCAAGAACATACTTACCTTACCTTATTTCTAACTTTTGACCAGTGTTACAAATTATTATTATTCAGGGATAAGAGAAAAGATAATGTTTCGCCTCATGAAACAATAAAAGTACGACCAGTTCTTCTAAGATTTGAGACAAACATCAACTCAAAGCTCTGGTGATGACACAAATGATAACGGCACCAATGACAACAGTTAATAGATAAATATATGGAGGGAATAGAATAAATTAAACGTACTGCTATGTACAGAACATGCATTGTAATATGTACACCCAAGGGAATGTTTCAAGTCAATACATATATAGATGTATATATATATATGTCTAGCATGACCACAACACATGCAAATCTTATATAATTTGAAAAAAAAAGTTTTGACGTTATAAAGTCAGATTCGAGGGCCTATACGGGATAAAATTAAAAATCTGTAGTTCACAAGAGTTCAAACCCCTTCCTGCCTTATCTGTGCAGCTTTATATGTGTCGTGTTGCCTTGTAAGTGAATGGGTTCTCAGGTGTAAGAACACCTGGCACGGTCAGCACCTCCCAGCCAGTCGTTGCCATAGCAACGGGACGCTGGTGCGTCTCGCAGCGCCAAAGTGGCCGCCGCAGCAACCGTCTCCCCCGCCTCCCTCACCCTCCAGCTGTCGTGCAGCAGCAACTACCTCACAGAAGACACGAGCACCACCTAGTGCGTCCACGTGATGCAGTTACAATGTGAGCTTTTTAATACCGAAAGTTAAGTAAAAAGTTATAGAAACTATTCTCCGTTCTGTCATTGTTTAAAAATGAATTCCCTTACAATGCAGGATTGTTAATGTTTACAGTTTTAAGAAAGTTTAAAGACTATTACGATGCTGCTTTGTATTGGTTCCATGATCTATCGTATAGAGTGGGATAATGGACACAGTTCCGGACAGAAACAGAAATATTACGATGTGAAGTCGGCTTCATGGGGTTTTCTCTATCATGGACTTCATCAACAGGGATAGCAGGATGCTGACAACTCTGTATCGTAAGACTTTCTGTCAGGGACACAGAGCTTTTGTGCTAGTCCCAGACTTCGATCATTTTCAGTTCCTGCTACTTCTACTTCCACGAGGCTCAGGTCCAGTCAGACAAAGAAGTAGATATTAGATAACAAAGGTGTGAAATGCTTATCCTTTGTATGTATGTCTAAACATTCTTAAAACTGTTGTCGCATATATATATCGTCACTTGTAACTTATCAAAAGAAACCTGAGACAGGAGTGATAGTAGCAGTTTGAACAATTTAGTGTCTTTGGTTTAATGTTTAAGGCTGCAAAATATTGGAACCAAATTTTGTTGACAACATTTGCAATATGTGACACGTTAATATGTTAAGGTTAGCCTAACATTCTCTGTCCTAGAAACTAACACACCTTTGGGAGTGTGCTGGTACCTGATTGTTTAAAAGTGTGGCATGAACCTGTTTGTGAGGGAAGTTCTAAAACAGTTTAAGAACCCTTACAATTTTTGATAAATAGTCATCGTTGTAGCAAGCTTATAACAGTGTTCCTAGTAGTTATGAGAGGGTCTTAATGTTGATTAGATAGAGCTAATGGTTATTAATGAAGCTTGTCTACAAACATGGCCTTAGTTATAACTTGTTTATTTTAATGAATTTATGAACTTGGTATAAACCTGTTTATGAAAATACAAGAGTTCTACAAAGTAGACAAAGTTTGTTTTCAGACCATGGTCTGTATGTCATCGTCTAGAATGGCTAGTTCTATCCTGTTTATGAAAATGATCATGGATTTTTTTTATTTGAACACTTTTCGTACAAGCATGGTTTCACATCTGCGAATGTCGATAACATGTTTGAGAACAGTCCTACAAGAGGTTTGACAGAATTACCAACATGTTTCTAAGAGATAGTAAAGCGTGTTTGTGATCTTTAGCGCACGTGACAGCAGTTGTTAACAAGTCTGAAGCAGTGGCCTATTGGCTTCAGAACTGATATTCAAGAGTAGCACAGTTGTTATTATTATGCTCAGGATATAAAAATCATATCTAGAAGCCGAAAATACAATTCAGTAGGAAAATATTGTTATTTACACGATTTAGTGTTTGAGTTTACCCTTCTGACTCTCCAAGTCAGCAGATGTGTTGCAATAAATAATAATAATCATAATAATTTCTTCATTTATGAAAAGCTAGAACTTTGGCTTAATAACATCTATAGTTCTCAAATGTTTGATGGTGTGGAGACCCAATTATTTGATTGCTTTCTTGTGTCTACGAAGCTGCTTGTGACAGAAGAGATTATTTATTGTGTGAGATGTGTAAAAATTATCCTAATACCAAACTTCGCTTAAAGAGATGTATTTGCTCTTATGGAATTAATCTACGTGGAGGTGTACTTATGATGCGAGGTAAAAATGTTGCCCCCGGGGCAAAGTGGAGTAATTAAGGGCAAGCGTCTTGTCTCCGAGGTTGCGAAGCGGAGTTCAGATCCAGAATACATTGTTTTATATTACTTTACGGTATCTTTGCCACTGCTTTATTACTACAGCCCCAGGGGTAACCATTGGACACCACTCTACAAATATGGAGACAGGGTGCTTGTCCCTAAATTCTCCATGTTGCCCCAGGATTAATCAGTAGGGCCCTATGGGTGCTAACAGGATCACGCGAGACTGTCAGAAACATATTAAGGCTGCTGACGAGAAACGTGTCTACAAACCTTATATATGAATCGTACCTTCAAAATATGCATTTTCTCATACATTTAAACGTATTGTTATTAATATTATTATTGTAAATAAGGAATTCTAGGGACAGTAATATGTAAGACATCACTGACATCAATTGTCAGCTCTACGGTAAAAGTTTATCTCCCACTAAACAATCGAGTTTGGTTTTGAACAAAAAAAATTTGCATGCATGTGATTTAGAATGAAGCTAAAGTACCGCACGCAGTAAAATGGGAATTTTACCCTCCCCACCGATGACTTTGCAATATCGGCTATAAATGGTGATACTTGCTTGGACCATCTGCAGATACACCACAATTTCCTACATTTACACCTCAATATCTACAGATTCACCGAAATATCTACAGAATCCCCGCACGATCTACAGATACACCGCAATACCTACAGATACACCGCAATACCTACAGATACACCGCAGTGTACGCAGATACACCTGGGCATAAGGCGGTGGACTTTTTCCTTTGCAGATAAATGCGAAAAAAAACCATATTTGGTTGGTCTGGATGAGCTTTGACAGTATGCAACCGCTGTATTATCCAAACGGGCAATATACGATTCATGCAATATACATGTCTGATTAGACGAACAGAATTTTCAACAGCTATGACACACAGAAAGGTTAGATACTCTTGTCGACAGATGTTAGGCAAGGAAAAGTCAATCACGAATAAGTCATTAAGATTTCTTTTTTTTTTGAGTGGAAAAGTGGCAAAATATACCAAAAAATGTTCGCTTCAGCTCTGTTGACAATGCTTGTTAGAGCTGCGATGAAAAAACAATTTGGCAAAGAACCGTAACTTTTGCGCAAACACAACGTCTGGCTGTGAGGAAAATTGTTTCCCTTGTCCTTGTCACGAAGGCAGTCTGTAGAGCACCAGCTTCTCACATTTTGTTCAGGCACAGATAAGGTCATCGGGTTTTCCAAAGCTATATCTGTGTCCAAAAGTGGAGGCAACAGGTACAGTCGTCAGCTTTTGACATAGATATAGCGCAAGTCGGTGTAGAAACAAAGGCTCTGCCCTTGTTGTTCTTTATCCAACATGGAGCCAGAGATGATTTTTCGGGTAAGTATGCGTAGTGTAGACTTTTCTCTCTCTTAAGAATGTCACATACATAACTTACTTTCCAGATCTTCCTCTTACCTATAAAAAAACCCTTTAAACTACATATTTAAAAAAGACTACTCTAATCCTTAAAAAAATGAAACTCTGATAAAAAAACTGCAAGCGTTCAGGAAAGGGTAATCCGTATAATTAGACGGACAACGTTTGAATAGTTAACAAAATAGTTAATAAGTTAATTGTTTTTTGAGTGGTGGAGAACTTCGTCTCATTTTGGGGAGGGGAGAACTTTATCTCAGAGTCCTATTTAAATAAAATTCTCATACAGCTGAGAAGCATTAACATACACAGGTAAAGTTTTGTTTATCCTTGTTATAGAGAAAACCATGTGGATAGGACTAGCTAGAATAATTAAATACGTATGTGAACGCCTTGGTGCGCATTTTTACAACTTCTTGGCATTATTTTGGCATACTGGGCATAATATTGACCGCTATTGATAAAATAACGGGAAGTTTTGAAGGACAATTCTGACCCTTTCTTAGACATCAGAGTATAAGCAATCCTTTTGTAATAACGGAACGGCCAATGACATGCACGCCTTGAACTATGCTATTCACAAGGATGACAGGACTTCTGTATGGGAACTTCTGTATCCTGCTTCAAAATGGCAAAGTGCGCCTTTTTACGGAGGAATGTGACGTGTAAGCGGAAAAGTCGAGTGCCGTAAAAATCTAATATTACCCGGCAATGTCATAAATTATTTCCTAATTATTACAAAGTCAATTATTACTAAGTAGCTGAAATTTACTTAAATGGTCTACGTGGGATAATTCATCATTCATGTTGATAATAAATATCTTTAATTGTAATCTAGTATTTTTTTTTTTGGTAAGAGTTGCTCGTTCCGTCTTACTAAAAGAATTCATGCCTAGTAGATTTGTTACATAAAAGACCACACACGCATAAATTAGCTGTAACTGAAACTAGCTAAGAGGACAGATAAGATTAAAGATTAAATGGCTAAAGTACTGTTGTGAAGAAAGCAGTCGGTCACCTGCCCTTTGAATATTTTCAGAAACAAGCAGTTCTGCCTTTTTTTTTTCCTGCTTTCTTCTGTAACCGCACTAACGGGTAGGGGGTATGTCCAGGTGAATAACGATCAGCTACTGATGATAAAAGCGACAATTCTACGTCACCAAACGAATAGGAAGGGTGGGGGCCCAAGAACGGGTCCACCGATGCTTCATGCAGTGGTTCATCTGCACAGACATGGCTAAAACTGCTGAAAAGCCTCGCAGAGACCGAACGACTTTTGATCCGAGTGTCCACGGTGTACCACACATGACGAAGAAAGGGATTCAAAACAATGTTTGGGGTTTTTTTGTTTCCTTTTTCAATCAGACGTCCAGCGTCGGATGGAACCGTTTCCGGTTCTCTTTGCAGAAAGAGCACAAACCGTCACCACACTGGTGCCGCATTTACTACGCACCCCTTTGCCTGCAAAGACAAGAACCTTGGACATTTTGTCTTGTCGATGGTAAGGACCATGGGAACTCTCTGACTTCAGTCACAAAATTATGTTCTCAGTATATATCATTTTTTTGGTATTTTCTTTTTTTCTAGTGAGCGTGTCGAGTTTTGTGTCAGTGTGTCTGTATATATATTTTGCACGGCAGTCACACAAGGAGACTTTTTGAGAAGAAACCGAGGTCAGGCATTGTCGTCTGCAGGGGGCGCGGAGCTGCTGAGGGGCCCGCCTTTGCTGTCGTGCGGGATCTTGTCGTGCGTGACCTTCTCGTGCGGTGCGCGCTCGTGTGGCGCCTTCTCGTGCACGACCTTCTCGTGCACCGCACGCGCCGATGGGCGTAGCCGCTCCTTCAGTTCGTTGTCGACTCCGCTCCATGGCTCGGCGTAGTACACGCTGGACCCCGTGACGTAGCCCGTGTCGTCTGCAAAGAGGCAAGGGGGGGGGGTCAAGGTCTGAGACAAGGGCAAGGTTGAGGATAATTATGACAACCAGGGGCCAGTTGCACATGTTTCTAAACCTTAAAACTGTTCTAAAGAAGCAAAATCTCTCCTTTGCGATTTAGATGCATTAACAAGAACATACAAAAAATTGTACTGACAGGACGGAAAGTCAGACTTAAACAACTTTATCTTACTTAAAGCAGTTTTAGTTTTAAACATTCTAAAATTATGGTGTGCACTTTAAACTGATTATCTAAAAAGATTTAAGGCCTAAACGTGTTTAAAATTAGAAATGTTTTGTGCAACTGTCCCCTGGTCAAGATTATTGGCAAGGGATAATAATAAAAGACTTTGTGAAGCGCGTTTTCTCGTGGTGATGAGAGTTTAGTGCGCTGCACGGGAAGGAGTACAAACTAAAAGACAGTGAACCGAATATGAAATGTACACATCAGTAAATGACACCATGACAAAAACATGATCTTAATGCATGGATGAAGAACTGAGTGAGCGGAGTGTCTGAGATCACGTCCTGCGGACATTATTACTGATTAGCTTGTTTTAACTGTTCTTAAACTGTTCTTCTTCATCCATCATCCTCATCATCAATCCATCCTCCTCATCATCATCCATCCTCCTCCTCATCATTCATTCATCCACCTCCTCCTCATCATCCTCCTCTTCATCCTCCTCCTCATCATCATCCTCATCATCACACAATAATATTTTTGTAAGGAAAAAAACAGCAGTACTCATGACCACAAGAAGCAATTGTCGCTTACGTCACAGGTTCTCTTGACAACCCATGTCTGAATGGTAAACATATTAATTGTATGATATATTTTATTATTTATTCTATTTTATTAGTTTTATGTCATTAGAGACATGCATTAACAGGCTTTTATTCCATTTACAGACAGGTCTTACTTTTTTCCATTATCTTATTCATATTTTCTTTTAATTTTTCACAACATTCGAGGAACAGTTAAACAACAGATGGTCCCGCCTCGTTCTCTCGTCACCAGCCACCCAATTCAAATGTTGGGCGAGAGGCGAGGGTCGTGACGTGAAAAGGGTATGTGATAATAACTAAGGGGTCACTTCACTCCTACTCTGGAACTAAATTACGCACCGTGTACACCGTGCCCCAGGAGGCCCGTCTGCTGATACCGCAGCGAACTTGCGCTGCCTCCGGAGGTGGACGGCCCGCCCCCTCGGGACACGAGGTGGCTGGGAAGAGGGGAAGAGGTTGATGGTCGCGGTGACCTGACCGCTGCCCCCAAAATTCTCTCCTTTTCCCCGACCCTTCGACTGCCACCGCTGGTGCCCGCGGTGGGGGAGTCCTCCATGACACCAGTGATCGGCAGGGGGGTGTCGTACTCGTCTGAGAGGTAGTGTCGTCTGCGACGATCTGCAATAAAAATAACAACAATAACAATTCTTTCTTGTTGGCTGCTCCCTTAGGTGGATACTTCTGGGCCCTGGACGAATACTGCTGTATGTTCTAGGTCTTCCAGATGACCACACTATAGTTGGCAGGGGTCTCATGTGTCTATACTTGGTGCCCCAGAGCTTCATGCTGCGGGCAGGCTGGCTGCAAATGTTTTCTAGCATAGGCACTGGTGTGACTGACCAGTCCAGAGTTTAGTGTAGACGTGTAAGTGACTTGTACGTAGGTGGGGACAGGAGTAGGGGGTGGGTACCTGTTCAGACCATGTCAGCAGGCAGTACGAATACCTTCAGCAGGTAGTAGGAATCATGTCAACAGGCTGTATGAATCAAGGCGGGTGCTGCTGCTGGAGCTATTTGTTTTGCTGCTTGGCCTTACTATACTACATTTGATCATGATAATAACAACACAAGCAACAATAATTGTACTGCACTAATATAGCACTATTTCCTGCCATTAAAAGTCTGCTCAGTGTACAAGAATGAACGATCCACGTACAACTACTTCAAACAACAGCACCTTGTGCTAGAAAAAATAAAATTGTTCTGTAGATAAAAATATTAAAGAAGATTACAGAGCAAGTAATCATAACGATGAAGGTGAAGCTCGATGTGGATGAGAGAGCGTTCCTACGCCACTGTCATATGCTTTTGAGAAATCTGATGTATCAAA
The DNA here is from genome assembly GCA_004794655.1 of Marisa cornuarietis. Classification (NCBI taxonomy): domain Eukaryota; kingdom Metazoa; phylum Mollusca; class Gastropoda; order Architaenioglossa; family Ampullariidae; genus Marisa; species Marisa cornuarietis. The sequence goes on along the minus strand of SMMW01000503.1, from coordinate 174,176 downwards.
ACTAACTAATATGGAAGGGACATCACACTAATCTTTGATTTAAAAGTAGAGTGTAAACATAAACAGAATTAGTACATGCTTTTGAGACATCTAAAGCACTAAGAAGCTGAAAATTAATTATAATTGTCATGAGTTTTATTCACTAAAGTACCTGTTTCTGAATTGCAAGAGATAAGCAAATACGTCTAAACGACTTCTTTTTAAGGTACGACCAAGAGCACGTGCATTACGATAATCATACTAACAATGATCCTTCACAAAGATGACGATGGTACTAGAGAACTCACCTCTGAAGTGGATGACAATCAGGACAATACACAGGATCATGAAGAAGATAAGAAAGACGACACCAGTGATAAGGGCTCCAGGTGGAACTTCAAAATCTATAAACACAGTTCATAAAACAAATGTTTTAAATAAAAAAAAGTTGACAACAGACGTAGTTTATAAGGCAAACGTTTAAAAATGAAACAGTCTAAATGAGACGTTAAATTTTTTCATCCTGAATCTCTCTCGTTTCTGCCTCCGTCTTCTTTGGTAAAAGAAACAACAACAAACAAGAGTGAAAAGACACCCGAAAAACCAGAAAAACAATAACAACTAAAACAATATACCTAATAAATTGAGATAGCACAAAGGACAAGGGTTATCGAGATTGAAAAGTAACTGGATTTTACCCCCTGAACAGATTAAAACAAAAAAGAAGAAGGAAACAGATGAAAAAAAACAAATGAAAAAGCGTTTATTTCATTCCAAGTGCAGACATGTTCATAAGTTCTTTTGAAAGTGACACACATCATTCCGGAGAAGCTAAATTTTCAAGAGTGTGTTTCTATAAGGAGTAGGAAGGGGGTAGGGGAGAGAGGGACGGTTGCTGGAAATTCCAGGCCAGACGAAAATGTCCCTTTATAATCTCCAGCAACTGGGAACGGTCAGTTCGATCGGTTGACGACAATGGTGGCTCCCTACTTCCCGAAACATTGAGATCATTAGGTACAGTTTTTAAAGGCCTACTAGCGTGCAACTTTATTTATGAAATTTATGACAGGATCCGAAACACCGTGTTTATCTTTGCGCGAGATAAAAAGCTATCAAGCGACACACACTAACGTGTGCTCACGCACATACCCACGCACGCACGCACGCAATGTCAACGGAAAACATCAGGTGGGGGGAAGTCATGGTTGAACAAGAAAATTTTTATTTAATATACACCCCAACTCTCCCATTGGCTGTAACCTTTTACACGTATGTTCTGCACTGACTTTGACAGTTAGTCTGATTAACTTAACATAGGCAACAGAAAATGATTGAGCTCCGTAGGCCTTTAATACACGAAGATCACATTTCCTACCACGTAATCCAAGAAAGAACCCATTCATACATATTCTTCTCTCTCTCACACACACACACACACACACACACACACACACACACACACACACACACCGCACGCGCAAACACAGATCAATAGAGTTGGGTGTGGAGAGTGGAATGCGAGATGCTGTTTCTTTTGGCCTGTGTTTGTTGTGATTACCGGGTCAGACTTAGCAGGGATTGGCTGTGTAACCGATCTTTGACCCGAAAAAACGTTCAAATATCACACAAGAGGAAAATCCCAGTGGACGGGGAAAATCCCAGTAAAGGAGGGAAAACCCATTTTTCCCCCATTTTATTACTCGCATTCCTTCGATTTCTTCTCGCCAGTGAATGTTTCTACAACCTTGCTTTGCTTACGGAGGTCAACAGATCAACAAGTGCGAAATCATTAAAGCCTAACTGTCAACCCAATTGACAGGTAAACACTAAATCAAGCATTCTAAAACGTATATCAGAGACAGGAGATTTAATGGCAGAAACAAAGAAAATATTCATAAATAGTTTATTGAAAGAGAAAACAAAGGGGTGAGAAAAACCAGAGGACACAAACAATAGTCACATCATCACTGGTTGCATTGAAATAAGCAGCAGACAGATGAGATTTCACAACTCCACGGCATAATCTCATAGCATAATCTCATAGCATGCCATAACATAATCTCATAACACAATTTCATAGCTCGTTTTTGTTTAATACATTCGGGTCACTCGTTTACATATATTTCAACTGTAAGTACACCAAAGATGTTTTCCAAAAACTACGTCGTATGTCCGCCCACTGGTTATATATATATATGTAGTATATATTATATACTCAAAAGACATCACCTTGCTCTATATCTGTATACACTCAAATGCCGTGTGTCCTCACAATTTAGATATACTTAAACGTCATATGTCCTCACACTTTGGGTGTGTGTATATATATATATATCAAACGTTATATGTCTTCACACTATATATATACTCAAACGATGTATTTCCTGACACTGTATATTTATACTCAAACGGCATGTCCTCGTACTGTATGTTTATATACTCAGACGACATATGTCCTCGCACTGTCTATTCACCCAAATGTATGTCATGTCCTCACACGGTATATATATACTCAAACGGCATGTCCTCAAACTGTCTATACACCCAAATGTATGTCACGTCCTCACACGGTTTATATATATATACTCAAACGACATGTCCTCACACTGTCTATACACCCAAATGTATGTCATGTCCTCACACGGTATATATATATATACTCAAACGGCATGTCCTCAAACTGTCTATACACCCAAATGTATGTCATGTCCTCACACGGTATATATATATATATACTCAAACGACATGTCCTCAAACTGTCTATACACCCAAATGTATGTCATGTCCTCACACGGTATATATATATATACTCAAACGACATGTCCTCACACTGTCTATACACCCAAATGTATGTCATGTCCTCACACGGTATATATATATATACTCAAACGGCATGTCCTCAAACTGTCTATGCACCCAAATGTATGTCACGTCCTCACACGGTATATATATATACTCAAACGACATGTCCTCACACTGTCTATACACCCAAATATATATCATGTCCTCACACTGTACATTTATTCTTAAACAGCGTGTCCTCGCACTGTGTGTATATATATATATAACCAGACGGTACATGTCCTCACACTGTATATATATATATACTAAACTGTATGCCATATATCTGCAAACTGTATATTTACTCAACGACATATTTCATGACACTGTCTGTATATTTATACTCAAACGGCACGTCTTCGCATTGTATATACTGTATACTCAAACCGCACATGTCCTTACACTATACATATACTCAAACGCAACATACCTGCGTTTTCTTCCTCCACGCTTGATGTGGTCGGTATATGAGCCGGTACAACTGAAATCACCCAGAGAGCAGAGTTCACAAAGGAGGATAATTATTAATTAGCATATAAAAAATGGACCATAAACAAATGGGGGGGGGGGAGAGATAATCCGATATGATGATCCGTTTTGCTGATAAAGACTTCTGGCCAATATTATAAATATGAAGCAACAATCTGGTAAAACAGAATTTAGCTTCAGGAAATACATTCAAAAGTGCACGTAACATATTATTTAAATAATAACTTTAATACTATATAATTTTAATAGTGTAGCTTTACGGTGATAGAGACAAGGAATGTTTGCAGCTGAGACAGAAATATGTGCCACTGACAAGACCAACAAGTATTCTTATCTTTTGCCTTTTGTTCTTGTAGTAATCTAGTAATTTAACAGACTTTCATCTCTTTACTGACAGGGTTAGAAGCAGAAAAATCAGTTTATTCTCAACCTCTCACTGCTGTAAACAAAGAATAGTCTTTGTTTTTCTGAGTAGCTTAGTATTATGGATACAAAGGGCGACGCATAAAAGGTACAACGATTTATCCATAAGCATCCTTTAAAATGTTTCTTTCTCTAATAATCTCCTAAAACTCGCCTATGTATCGACAGGCCCTCGTCCTGCTCTCATTTATTCCATGACAAAGTTTCAGTGAAAATGGTCTAAAGAAAGTAAAGACCCACGGAAGCTGTTATAGAAAAAGCACGTGAGTAGTTCTTATAGTGTCTTGTGCAGTGTCTAGCCACCAGCTCTACCTACCATCGTTTACAAATGTAAAGGTAAAGGTCCTGTGGACAGTCGCGTCCATCGTCTTCTCCAGAAGTCTAGCGAAAATGTGTTGTCGAGAGTATAAAGCTTCTATGTGTGTCTACCATAAACATGTCTCTGGTCATTCATTCATTCATTCATTCGTCCCTCGATTGGTATTCGTCCTCGGGTAAAGCAGCTTCAGCGACGGTGAGCAGGCTTTGCACGGGACGACCACTCCACTCCTTCAAGTTCAGAAGCCAGTTCTTCCTCTCGGTATCGGCAAGCAGCGTTCACGTTTCACATCCGTAAAACAGGATCGGTATTACGAGGGACTTGCACAGATCGTGCTTCATCGTAAACCTAATGTTATGGCTGCGCCAGACCCTGTCTGGTCTAGTCATTGCCACTGTTGCTGTCGCGATCCTGATACAGATATATGTTATGGAGCTGCTGTCTTTTCTTGAAAGGGTGGCTTCAGAGTACTTAAAACTGTTTACCACTTCCAGCCGTACTCCGTTCATGTAGATCTCTGCTTTGCCGTTGCCAATGATCATGACTTCGCTATTGCCAGTGCTGGTCCTCATTCCACAGGAGTTTGAGCAGACTACCAGTCTGTTGGTAAGGTCTTGCAGTTCTTTGCTGATGACTGCTGTCAGATTGATGTCGTCTGCAGAGCATAGATTGCAAATCCGTCTTTCACCGATGGAAATGGAGGCTTTCATGCATGTTATTCCAAAAGATGTTAAAAGGCACAAATGAAAGGGTCATCTTTGACGGATGCCTACTGTCGTGTGTAAAGAAGCTCCTGATTGGTTATCCAAAAGTACTGCGCTCGATGAGCTGTTATGCAGGGCTTCGATGACTTGGACGAAAGTCTCTTCGATTTTGAATTTTCGCACCACTTGCCATAGCCTCTCGTGTTGTACTTTGTCGAAAGCAGATTTTTTTCAAAGTCGCTGAAGCTCTTCTCAGCTGCGCTCCTACCTGGTCTGAAGCCAGTATGTTCTTATGCTAGTACAGTAGTTGCTCAGCGGCGGTGCTGATACGATTCTGTATTAATTTTGGCATGACTTTACCTGGGTAGCTGGTTAGACTTAATCTGGCACTGTTTGCCGTTTCATTGTTTGTTTGTTTTTGGAAGGGGTGTTATTAGTGACTGCGTCTACTTTTGGGGGCCATTCTTTGCATTCCCAGACTCTTTGGCACTGAGGAGTGAAGGCACCAGTAGTGTCGATCCTCTTTTACAATATGAGCACGCCTCTTCCATTCCCTTCGCATTCTTTATCTACCTTTTCTTCAAGCGAGGTTACGTCATTCTCCTGCGTCTCCATCGGCTCTTTCTTAACGAGGGCTGTCTTTCCTTCCTTGTATATTTCTTTTCCGCGTTTATCTAACCTCATTATTTTTATGTTTCCTTTTTTTCTTCCTTTCTTTCTTTCACGTGACTTTCTCTACTTTATTTTTTTTCTTTCGTTTTATCGCCTTCTCTACTGCATTCTCAGAGTCTCTGCATTTTTGGCTAATAGCAAATCTATATTTGTTCTGGCTTGCCTTAGGAAAAAACCCCCACAGTACTTGGGTGATTTAAAAACCCGTGTGTTGCTGGCACGGTCACATGAGCTACGTCCTTTACAGGTTAGAGACGGGGAAAGAAACGTCTTTACGTCGCTGGAAAGCTTATGACTGCAGGAAAAGTTACGGTGTAAGAGAACAGCTCAGCATAAATCAGGAAAGAGGAAAAAAAACACACCTGGTATCAATGATGCTAGTGGATCGTGTTTCACCACCCCTAACATTTGTGAGCACGTACTAACTCGTCTTGGCTAGAAGCCTGACCGACTTTTTGTCTTCCTTGCACAGGTCTTGCCACAGAATTACATAGAAAATAATAGAAGTCTGTGGTTCTTGGCTTTCACGAAGAGATCAAGGCTACAGGAGCATTTCTCGCCATTGAAACGGTATAAATTGCGATCGTGTACGAGTCCTTTAATGGAGTTAAATTTTCTGGGTTGTTCTCTTTAACGATGGCAAGCTAGAAGACACGTGTGTCTCTGTGTTTGCAGAACAAAGGAATGGGTTGATGCGCATTTTCACGTTGTTAATATGCGCGACAGAAGACGGACGAACTGTGCGTTTAGCGCGTGCGCACACACAAGCAGGCGCGCACACATACACAAAGGTATTATTAGGCGTGCGCAAGCACACACATATATGCACGCACCCAAGCACGCACACACACACACACACACACACACACACACAACTCTAGACAGAAACATTGCCACTACTGCAGTGGAGATCTCTACGGTTCTAGGTTCAGATCTCATCTAAGGACATACTTCCTGAATATGACACCTGTTCACAGAGCTGGCATCTTGATGAGGATATGAGTGTCTCCGGGCACCTACCCACCCCAAGTAGTGTAAAATCAACACTAGTTAAGAATTCCTATCAAACCATCCAACCTAAACTAATTAGCCTAGATATGAAACAGGTAAGAAGAAGGAATTCGTGCGACCCCCCCCCCCAGGAAAGACGAGTAAACATTTAAGCTTAGCGATTATTCAAAGTATTTGTTTTTGTTTTTTAAAGACCTGGATGAGTCCTGCCCCACGTCCTTTTTTCATTTATTCTATGACAAAGTCTCAGTGCAAAAGGTCTACACGGACTACAGATCCACATTTTAGCGAGGTATATGTCGGTCGGTGGAAAAAATAAGGATGATATACTAGAAATAAAGGTGTGCATCTTTTTTCACAGCGATGAAAGGACTTTTACGAAATGTAACTGAAGAAAGCCTAGATGACCAAGAAAATAAAAAAGTAAGGCAAGAAAAAAGAGAGCGGGAAAAAAGAGAAACAAAAAGAGATAAAAAAAGAGCTACAAAGAAAGAAAAAAAAGAGAAAAAATAAAAATACAAAGCGAGAAAGAGAAAGATAAACGAGAGGGGGGAAAAGCATCATGAAGGAGTGCAGATCGTAGCAGAGTGGATCGTAGTGCTGCTGGTCTAAATTTAACAATAGATGTTCTAGTACAAATACATTTATCAAACCAAAACACCATACACTGCTGACCAACCGACACACACAACACCTTCCAAAGATGATATTTTTGACATTCCACACAAAGGCTGTTGTCGGAGCTGGTAAACATGCTCTCAAAAGTTTTTTTTTTTGAAAAATGCTTTATGACAATGTCTGCAATACCAACCTGTCGGAAAGAAAATGGCTGCTTGTTGTAGATGACAGGGCCAATATAAGACTGCAAAGAATGCTGTCTGAGTTTTCTAACTGCGACGTGGGGACTACAGACACTTGGGTAGGAACTTCAAGAAAAAAGATTGATATACGAAGGTGCAGTTTGCAGTTTGACCGAGTGGCAAAGCGATGAGGTTGGAGTACATAGAAGAGTGATGCTGGTGTTGATGCTGGTGTTTACTCACCTTCAGCAATGGTTTCTGGCACGGGGATTATGACGGTCGTGGGCATTTCTGCAACAGAAGGAACACAGATGCGCCAATCGTCGTGAGAAGGTCTCGAAATGTTTCTACATTTTTTTCTGCGTTTAAGCTTAATTGTTTGGTCAAGGTTCTACTCAACATGCTAACGAGTAACAGCAGTCGTGATCAGTACCACAATAACAACACAAAGCAACCTTCACTACAATTGCGCCATTGACCATTACACTCACATTTTTAAAGTTATGTGTGAATGTGCGTGCGTGCGTGTGTGAATTTTGCAAACATTCGTTAAGTGCACGTGCACTCCTTAATGTACCCTAACCCCCCGCCGTGTAGAATGATCCTCCTCCATCACTTCTTCAACTTGTTTCAAAATACCGCAGTCTGTCTCTAGTCTGCCCTCGCTTCAAGTACCATTTGTGCATAGCGTCCATTGGGGATGTCCGGCCTCTGTCCACTATCGATATATTCACAATGGGGACCATTGACAAATATGACCTGACCTAACCTCGGTTGGGGTCGACACTGTTGCAACGACTACAACAGGCACTGCTGACATTAGACTGCATCAGGGTGGGAGGGACATGGCAGCGTTGGGTTGGATATGGTTCCGCTCGTCCAAGTGACTTCGACAGGTGCTATCTTTACGACAGACATCGCTGTAATAGGATCACGACAGGCATCACCACTGGTTGCTATGACTACAAAACGCACCACCAATTCCCACGACAGCTGCGGCAAGAAGCTTCACCAGTCAGTTGCTACAATCCTGACAGGCAACCCCCTGGTTGCTATAACCACACACACACACACACACACACACAGAGAAAAAGAAGACGTAGCAGTTTGGTTGCTATGACTACGACTCACTCTGTCTTCCCACCTCCAGTGACCAGGACATGATGGAGCCGCGCCGGTCCACCTCCACGGAGACGTTGCAGCCGTAGACTCGTTTCTCGTTCTCGGCCAAATCTAGCACCAAGGTCTTGACTTTGGTCTCGTGGCCTTTGCTGTCGATGAGGCACATGGAGAAGCTCTGAGAGGTCGTGCACTCGAGCTTCTTGAGGTTGGCGGAAGCGACGATCTGGTCCCGGTTGGTTGCGAAGAGTGTCATGATGAGCAGGTCTGTGTTAGGCTCCAGCCCGCGACCGGAACACTCCACCTCAATGATGCTGTCGATCCCTTGGAACGGCTGCGCGCGCATGCCTGGAATAGAAAGGGAGAATGAGGAGAAGATAAAGGATAACAAAGATGAGAAAGAGAAAAAGCAGAAAAGGAGAGGTGTAGTAGAATGTGATATTAGCATTCGTGCTTCTTTCAAGTCTGTTATCATGTTCCCTCTGTCTGTCTGTCTGTCTGTCACACACACACACACACACACACACACACACACACACACACACACACACACACACACAAGAGCGCGCGTGCACGAATGTAGTCTAACACGTGAAAGCCCACAGGTGCACGCATACATAATATGACCGACAAAAAATAAATAAATAAAATCGGAGAGCTAAAGGAGGTCAAACAAGTCTACATCAGCAGCGGGATCATCGCACCTGCGGATGTGAGGCAGCCAGACTAATTACCTAACACACACCTCGTCCAGCCTCGATTTAATTGCGGCTTGAATAGCGAGCAGAACAAGAATTCGTTTTTTTTAAATAGAAAAAAACTTTTGAAACTAGGCTTCAGGAAGGACCTAGTTTCTCCGTTTAAGCTGATTCTTACTATCGTAATATTTTTAAAGCACAATTTTCTGGTAATATTTATGTGTTATATATTTCGGTTGATTATCTGTTGCGAGCATGTAAGTAAGAAAGGGTGACAGAGTGAGAGAGAGAGAGAGTAACAGCGGGGAGAGGAAAAGACAGACTTACAATGGCGACAGACACATTGAAAAATCAAGAAACGGAAAAAGTGCGGAAGGAGTTATTGGGGTTACGGGCGTGTATCTCCTTGCGGTGGGTTGTAGGGTTGTGACAAACTAATGCCTCATCGATTTGCCATGACCTTTTCTTCCCCCTGTTTTGTGACAGAAGTAATGTCAGAGCAGATGCTGAATGTACCCTTGCCAGTCATCTGAACATCTATTTCTTTATTGCTCTCTCTCTCTCTTTGTGTGTGTGTGTGTGTGTGTGTGTGTGTGTGTGTGTGTGTGAGAGAGAGAGAGAGAGAACACGGTTTCCTTCATTTCCTTGTGAGTTTTAAAATATGAAAGTAGAAAATGACTTCATTGCATCTGAATGGCTGTTTACAAGCACATGTTAATGATTTCTTTATTGAGTCTCTTTGTAATCACTCTACAAAGAAATAATCAAGGAATATCTAAACTTGCTTGGTAACAAGTAACAAGAAACTACGACTGCCTGTTTAAAGAGAAAACAACAGTAAAATGTCGCAGACTGGCCGCTTTAACGGCAAGCTATTCTTTTAAGGAGTTTCCACGATCCCGCAACATAAAAATTAAAAATTAACTATCCCCTTCAAGGTACACAAGGATAAAGATATTAATGAACACACAACCATTTGACCAACATATCACGGAGACTGTCAAAGTGGCCGACTTACCGATTTATTGGAAACGTCAATTCAAGAACTTCCTGCTGCCTCACAAAACGAAAGTTAAAGATAAAATAACCCATTTAAGGTACAGAAGAACCAGATGTCAATAAAAACGCGAAAAAAAGAGCCGTACTTGAACAAAATCAGATCTTCTCACCGATTTATCAAAGGGGTAAGGGTATGTGGGTAGGGTCTTACAAGATCGAGGAACTGGTTGAGCGATCGAGAGTGCCGCCGAGGGTCTCCAACATCAAGGTGATTATGTATCTCGTTTCCTCAGACGATCATTTGTCTGAGGTAAAACATACGAGGAAGTTTCGATTACGGGCAACTAACTTGTTGACTTTTTAAAAAAAAAAGAAATACGTGGACCGACATTCTATTCGTGATGGACAATTTCACAATATTTTTTCTCATTAAAGGAAATGTATACCACGTGTTTAAAAAGATTAAACTACAGATTGATAACCAAAAATGTGGTTAATAAAAAAGTGTTTGACATTGCCTGCCATGAACTTTACGTTTCATTGACGACTTAAAGAATTTCTGTGTGTACAAAGATCAGCATCGTTTTGACTCTCTTTTTTATCTGATGTTCAGGTTTTCTTTAGGGTCACATAACATATATACATACATGTAAGTGCATCTTTCGACATGAATACCACCACAATTGTCTGTTGCGCATGCCTCACCGGACTTTCGTCATCACGCGCACACATCTGTTTGAAAGTCATTGCTTGTCCCCTTTCAAAAGGCTTCTGGGAACACAAATTTACCTCCTCCACCAAAACGCAAAAACCAAAACAAACAACAAAAATACACTTCCGGTTAGTATCATACAGAGCATGGATGAGTGGTTAGAATACCAACCTACTAGGCTTTAAGGCGCCCACACCATAAACCAGTTCGATACCCGAGTAGTGCAGGGTATCCCCCTCAGTCCCCTGGCTGTTGAATGAGTGCCTGAGTCCTTAGAGGGATGGGGAAGCTAAGACAAGTAGAGAAAAGAGATTGGCACCTGCCATCAGCAGAATCTTCTATTTAAAGTGTGCGTTAGAAGCATGTAAGTAAAACGTTTCTGCGTCATGGGAAGCGCGTGTACGACCAGCATGTCGGTAGAATACTTTCATCTTTTTTCTTTTATTCAGTTTTTTGCTGCCTCTCTCTCTCTCTCAATCCGGTCTCTCGTCTAACATCTGTCTTTGTAGCTAGCTATACTAGTGATGCAATCTCATTGTTTATCTCATCTCTCCCTATAGCAACTTATACTAGTGATGAAATCTCATTGTTTATCTCATCTCTCCCTATAGCAACCTATACTAGTGATGCAAACTCATTGTTTATCTCATCTCTCCCTATAGCTAGCTATGCTAGTAATGTATTCTCATTGTTTACCTCATCTCTCCCTATAGCTACTTATACTAGTGATGCAATCTCATTGTTTACCTCATTTCTCCCTTTAGCTAGCTATGCTAGTGATGCAATCTCATAGTTTATCTCATCTCTCACTATAGCTAGCTATGCTAGTGATGTATTCTCATTGTTTACCTCATCTCTCCCTATAGCTACCTACACTAGTGGTGCAATCTCATTGTTTACCTCATCTCTCCCTATGGCTACCTACACTAGTGATGCAATCTCATTGTTTATCTCATCTCTCACTATAGCTAGCTATGCTAGTAATGTATTCTCATTGTTTACCTCATCTCTCCCTATAGCTACTTATACTAGTGATGCAATCTCATTGTTTACCTCATTTCTCCCTTTAGCTAGCTATGCTAGTGATGCAATCTCATAGTTTATCTCATCTCTCACTATAGCTAGCTATGCTAGTGATGTATTCTCATTGTTTACCTCATCTCTTCCTATAGCTAGCTATGCTAGTAATGTATTCTCATTGTTTACCTCATCTCTCCCTATAGCTACCTACACTAGTGGTGCAATCTCATTGTTTACCTCATCTCTCCCTATGGCTACCTACACTAGTGATGCAATCTCATTGTTTATCTCATCTCTCACTTTAGCTAGCTATGCTAGTAACGTATTCTCATTGTTTACCTCATCTCTCACTAGAGCTAGCAATACTAGCCAGTGATGTAATCTCATTGTTTACCTCTACCATTAAAATTTACTCAGGTCTTCCCAATAAAGGAGCAAGTTATCGCTATGTTTCCTCTCTCATTCTCTTTCTTTTCTCTCTCTTCCTCTTGGCAGTGTTAAAAAATGTAATCTCATGAATACTGACACCGTTGTGACATTTGCATCACGCTGTGCGATTGTCAAGTGCACACATCACGTGTGCCCTTATGTCGCCATCACGGAGGGAAACGCGGTTACCTGTGAGGCTCTCTGCTTAGTCGCCCTACCCTCCTTTTTCGTAGCACATGGTTCAGTGACGTGCAGTTCTTTGAAGCTAACGAACTATTGGAGGTCGGTTCGTTAGCCGCTATAGGACAACGTTTCCCACTCTTTCTTTCTTCTTCGCTAATTTCAAATATTCAACGTAGTTTATTTCTGTCAATTAGTTTGAGAAGCTGAGAGCTAGTCTGCCGCTTTCGCTCCCACATTTTAGCACCACGTGGGAACACGAGCTTTTTTGTTTGCAACGGTGTGGGAAGCGCAGGTCACATGACCATAGTGTCATCATTCCCCACCTTACCACCACCCTAGCCAAGGGAAATTGGTCCCACTGCCTTGTGGGTAATGTTGGAAATGATAAAGATTAAGGTAGTACCAAAAAATCACGATGCTAACACAGCATCAGCGGGCGAAGGCTTTCCACGATCAAAGTACCTGCCAGGGTCCAGCGCCCACGTGTTCGAGACCAGGACGACCTTTCGGCTGAAGTTCTCTTGAAAAGAAAGATGTGCGCCACCAAGTGTACAAGCCCAGAGAAAGGATCATGGATATTCGTGGTCAGATGGCCATGATTTGGAAAGACTCAACTGATGAGGGGCATAAACTTTGTGACACTGAGGAGGATGCCAGACATGAGCATGGCGCGGGATTCCTCGTACATAGCGATATGATCGGAGCCGTAAACTCCAATCCACTCGCTTCTCTGCCAGGCCTCACAATGTCACTATTGTCCAAGTATACTCTCTGAATTTCACGCACTGAGACAGCGAAGTGGAATAGTTTTACTAACAACTTGGCAAGGTTATAAAAGCAGTACTGAAAATGTACTAACTGAATGGAGCTCCAACAATGGGCAGGAACAAGGCGCAATGTTGGTCTCGGAGAAGCCAGAAACAGGGGTCTCAGACTCCTACAGTTTGCAAAGAGCCATAGACTCGACTTAGCTAATACCCTACACCCCTACACAAAATCGAGGACGGCAGCCTGGTACTTGCCTAATGGTCTGCTCCATAAACAAATCTACTTCGTCCAACTGCATAGAAGCTTTATATCCAGCATCAACAAGACCAAGATGGGGACATGATATAGGCAGGGACCATGATCTTGATTTAACGAGCCTAAAGTTGAAGCTGAGGATAAAGCGCCTCTCAAACACTGAATATTGCAAAGACCTGAGCACCATCCAGCTGAAGACAGACACGAACTCAATACAACTATACTAGAACCAGTGAGCCTGCAAATCTATGTCATCGGGGGAAGAGGTAAGAAGAGTGGTGCGCAGTCTGAAGGGAGTAAATTCACTTGGTATTGACAGTGTTCCAGCTGCGCTGCTCAACCATGGAGAGGATTAAACAACAAATTTGCTCACTGTTCTGTTCCAAAGAGTCTAGAAACTCAAAGAATGGCCTCAAGAATCCATGCGACCCAAGACAGATGTGAATGGTGGGTCTTGACAGCTGCGGCGTCTGTCCATGTGCTCTTCCCAACGACTTCTACCAGCCAAGGGACAAATGACTGATTTTATGCCACTGTTTTCTGATTTGTTGCTTGACTGTCAGATCTTATATTGGTTGTGACAGATATGTCTCAAATCATCATCATTATAAGTCCTGTAAATATTCATCTGTTATTTGGTTCGTTCGAGAATAAAAATCATAATAACCATCAATATATAACAGTTCTAATGGCAGCGGATTCACATTAGACGAAAGGGAACATCAAAATTTACTTGAATTTCAAGCACGTGATAAACTCCATACTTGTGAAAACATAATCAACACAGACAAACCTCCACACTCACACGTACTCTCTCTTCTCTCTCATTCTACAATAATAACACATGCAAAAGATATGTTCAAACATAGTAAACACACGACAACAAGTGCCAGTCAAATTTGTCAACAAACGGTGCGAACACTAGTTATAGCACTTGCTATAATAAAGTCAAACGTAAACAAACTGCACTGACCAGTAATATACAAAATATATATAATATAAATATATAAAAATATATAAAATAAATACGGCACAACCTTCAGTCAGAGGAGAAAACGCATTACAGTCGCTAGTCAGGCAATTCAACAGACCACATAACCAGTCGGAAAGGTTAACAAATCCACTGCAACCATCAGTGCGACATTTAAACATCATGCAATCTCCAGATTGGCAAAGTGACTAAAATTACCAGTCAGGCAAGTAAACAGACAGCAATCACCAGACATCAAACCCACAATCCTGCAATCATCATGGATGCAACCGAACCCATTACATTAATGGCAAAAATATAAGACTGCTACGATCATCAGTCGGGGCACGTGACTGATCCACTGCTCTAATCAGTCAGCCGTGCAAACAGACTACAATCTTCAGTCGAACACATGTGTGAACAGAAGGCCCGCCAATTACAAGTCGGCCATGTCAGCAGATTTGCACTCATTAGTCCGCCACGTAAACAAACTGCAATGACGGAAAAACAAGTCCACAAAACACGTGCATGCTTACCCAACCCGCGCTCGTGCACGGTTTCGGGTCTTCGTCTGCACGTGCAGCTGAGCACGCGCACGATTTGTCGCATTGTGACCGTCGATGTACCAGAGCGAGTGAGCGCGCAGTGAGAGAGAGAGAGGGAGAAAAGAGCGCGTGCTGAGAGGCTGCACGTAAGACGTCCTTGACCCCTGGCGCGATGCCAGCCTAGGAATCACGTGACATCCCCCCCCCCTTTCCCAAGGACGCGTACGTTCGGCGAATTTGTCGTCGCGGGGGTTTGTATGGCGGAGAACGCCCTCCACAGGCGCGTGTGCACGGTGCAAGTCGGACTAAAGACACGCGTGCTACATTTCCACGTGATGGCGTTTCTCCTCCCCCAACTCCCTCCTTCCCCACCCAACACAGCCACCCAAAACCACACCAGCCTCCGCACACCACCTTGAAGCGGTCCGGTGGCGCAACGGTTTGCGCTTGTCACCATTACAGTGAGGGTTGGCTGTCCTGGGTTCAGCTCTCGTCTCGGGCACGCTGTTCTTTTTCTGCTTGTGGCATATGTTTACCTTGCCGTGATATACCCTTAGTTACCAATTCCCTTCTTTTTAACCACCACCACCACCACCACCACCACCACCCGCTGACTCTGAGCCCCTGAGGGGTCGAGGGGTCCCACACTCAAACGCTTGTATCAGCGAGGCGCCGGCAGGCCCCAAGTGTGTGTCCCAGAGTCCTTTGCGCCAAACTGCCGTGTCAGCTTTGATCGGCTGTGTGTCCAGTTTTCGTTCCTCCCTGGCACACGCCATGCATATCGCCGAACACAAGTGTGGATGGAAGAAGAAGGAGGGAGGGAGAGAGAAAGGAAGAGAGAAAGGGTGGGAACAAAAATCGATACCCGCGGGCGCCGTTTCCGCTGAACACACTTGTTGCCATGCAGAAAGTGCACGCGCGTCCTGGAAGTGGCCGGCGAGCTGGGCTGCAGAAAACAACTTATTTTTGTAACCTTGGAGCGGCCTGCCGGTGTGGAGGAAGACCACGTGAAGACGGGTGGCGTCAGCGGGTGGTGCTGACGTCGAAATTGTTCTTCACCTCCGGGTATCCATTCAGGACTTTTTTTTTTTTTTGCACCTTTGGAATTTTTTTTTTCAAAGATTACTTTCTTCAAAACAGTCGTGTTTCGTGCTGCTAATTCAGAAATTCAGAAAACATACTAATTAAAAGTTTAGACTTGTGTTAGAAACCTGCTTTGTAGTCCTGGTCTCCATGCTACCAAGGCAGTGATGTCAGCATGATTAAAATTATAGTCACCAGTAGTTGGATAAAATAATTGAGCAAAAAAGTTGACTAAAATAATAGTCACAAGAAGTTGGAGCAAACAGTGTATTTTTTCCATGACTGTTCCATTTTCCATCAATATATCATCGTATATTCCATTACCAGCACAGCTGGGCGATAATTCCCTTAACCTGAGCAACGAAAGTTATCTTCCAGATGCGATATAAAATCTTTGAGAAAGCGACGGGCACAGAGGCAGGTCTCTAAATATGAAGGAGAAAGATTCTCAAGACATTCAGGAACACTGTGATACATCCCTCTGGAAATCGTGTCTCACACATACCGAAGAAAAGCGTCTTATCGAAGGATTTCAGCATTATGTATGTTTGATAAGGTCGTGAAATTATTAGAATACATCTTGGTAGCCCAGTGTAATACGACGCACACACACTTACCTTGCATACGCACGACGCATATTACACACATACACCACGCTCGACGAGCCCCCAGTAGGTGGGGATGAAGATGAAGAGATTTCTAGTTGATTTATGGAAAATGAAGAACTCGCTGCTCTCTCTTTTCTATCTGGCCATGGAACCGTCGTCTTTCTTCTTCTTTTTACGTCATTCTTTTCCCAAAATGACGTCGAACAAATGACGCACATAAGACGTCAAACACAAGACACCATTCGCACACGAAACAATACAAGACCTACCCCTGACTCATTACACCCAGCTCGCTAAGATTTATTATGAACATGCTGTTTGAGTGTGTGTAGAGCTGTCCTTCTGGGTAAGTCAAATCTTTAATTATAAAGAAATGAAGGTAAAGAAATCATGACGGAAAATTCCTCCTGGAATAGCTATCTCTTCAACTCTATATCAGCTACCAAGATGGCGTCTAGTGCAGGATGTGCAGGTAATCGTGGTAATCCAACACTATACCAGCTGAAACCACTCTGTGCATTGTCTGCCCATGAATCCACGGACACGTGTCCTCTTTAAAATCATCATCAACGTAGAGGAATTCTCATTATGGTTATCATTATGATCAACATCGACTAAATCTCGTTGTTGTTGCACGATGGTTTATTTTTATATCATTGTTAGTTGTAAGGGTAGGATACTTCATTATAGTCATAGGACGGTTTACTTGGTTGGTTGCTTGCTTTGGTGGGAAAGTGTTTCCATCTAGAGGTGACTTCGCACTATATGGGGAGAGGGAGTAATGGGGGGAAATAAGAGTACCTGGAGAAAACCCCCGACGGCCAGCCCATGTAAAAATGTGTTACATACAAAATGTCCCGAGACGAGATCTGAACCCTGTGCCTCTCTCTGCCGTGACGATAAACGAGTGTTTTAGCCACTATGCTACCGGGTTCCCAGCGGCTTACTTTCATCTCACGGTTAGTGAAAAAAAGGTACAGGGAACAAAGGAGTGGAGGAATCTTTCCATGCAGGACCTGCTGACCATGGTCAAAAACAGGCCTAATCGGCGAGTCTTGTCGACTTGTGCGTCTGTCTACTTGGTCTCCCCGACGACCAGCACCGACAGACCAGGATAACCCGTTCGTCAACTAATACCAGTCAAGGGATGAATGCAAATATATGAAGTGGAAAAATAATTTATTTAAATTTAATTCCAATCATAGGATAGGTTACTTTCGTCAAACTGTTAGTGTGAGAGATTTTGCATTCATTTCAGTCGAAGGCTAGTTTTCATTGAAGTAATTGGCTTTTGTAATCCTTTGGTGTCAGCTTACACTCTTTAGTCACTTCTTTAACCTCCTCGCCATCTGACTGATAATTATGCACAGAGTGAGGTCAAAAGTTGAACGCCTAATTAACATATTTTCCGAGCTATCTCAGTAGCTGTCGTTGATGCAATAGTAAACAAGAATATTCATAGGGTTAGGTTTGGACTTTGGGGGGGGGATTTCCGTAGCTTTATATCTCGAAAACAGAAGAGTGTTATTCGCGTAGATTTTGAGTCAAACGTGTGCTAAACTCATTATCCTGAAAAACTGAGGTCTGATAGACTCTAAAGCATCATGCTTTCCTGGTTGTCTTACTTTGTGGGGCCGGAGTCATGAGATAGAGGTAAAACTACCTTAGGGTTAGCTGTGGAATTGAACTCGGTTGCAGATCTGGAAAGTCGGGTAACAGAATTCCCCGTTTTACGTACGGCTCACAAATATGGCGTTGATGGTAGTACAATGGCTGTAGATGTTGAGAGGATGTAAATCAAATACAAGTGGTGGGGGAAGGGGCGTAGCCAAGCTCAGGATTACGGCTCCAGAATATCAAGGCGGGTAACACGCCAGCCTTGGGTAGCCATGTGAAGTGGTCTCAGATGAAAGATAAAAGCCTAACAGCGGTTTGTGTTACATTGAAATAATTATGCTAGTCTACACTTAAAATCTTATGACTTCAGTATAGTAACAAAGGGCTAGACGTTGAACAGAGTTAATGCAAACCTTGGGGTAGCGTGTATTTCTGCTTCATAACTGTAAGTATATACAGCGCTTTGTCTAGATGGTGCTGGGGAAAGGTATTGTATGTATGTTTTGTAAATAAATAACTAAGGAGTGTAAAAGCTCCAACACCAAAACTTATAACAACTTCAAAACATAAAGAAGCTACAAAGAGTTCATTGGAAGGAGTATTATGAGTCAGAGAATAATGGAATAAAATAAAGATTGAGCGTAAGATATTTTCTACAAGTAAAATGAACATTTGAGTGGCTGTTCTCTTAACGTTGTTCTAATGTGTTATGTAGCTGCCTGATGAAACGACTTATCCTTGCGTATCAATGTTTGTAGGATTCACCTTTACAAACATATTTCTTCGCTCAAAATTGGTGCTGAAGGATTTCCGGCCTCCCTACCCATTATCCAATCTCCCTTCCCGATCCACCATTTCCATGCTCTGTCTTCTAAGGCATTTATTTGTCTTTGATTGAGGTATACATTTTTATAATGTCTTCTTAGTCTTTATCAATGTTCTGCACGCATGCGAAATCCATTTGGAGGCAAAGGTGTGTTTTGTGTCCACCATTTTGATTCTCAAAGGACTAGTGAGTTGCAAAATGTATTTTAATTGACTGGGTAAACCTCAGTGCAAGATTCTGTTTCTCCAAATCTGGGTAAATAGTCTTCCTTCGTTTTTGAGGTATACGACTATCAGCAGCTTCATGTGCAGAAAGCGGTTAAAATCGTCTCGTCCCGCATGGCCATCTAACCTGAATATAAAGCTGAGGCCGGCACAACTTAAATGTACTTGTGCACAATCCTGACATCTGTGTTGCTGACCTGTTCCTGAACATGGTAATGTTTGTAGGCGTGTATCTCCAACAGGGACAAGTGGTATTCACCCAGTGTTGGTCAAATAGTATCCTGCACCCAACCTAACCCAAAAATTACAAAACGATTTTGCGCCTCAGCAGTCCTTTAAAGACCAACCTGAATGGTTTTCGACGTTTTCATATATCGGTAGATACTGGCGATATAAACATAACCTGCAAATGTTACCCTCCAAAACCCATCCATTAATTAATTATCCGCTACGATTCTCACTTACGATCAACAAGCGTCGCTAACAGTGTACTACGTCACACTAGTGCAACATTCATAACATTGACAGTCGTCAACACCAAAGAGTGTACTACGTCACACTGGCGCACCATTCACAACACTGGCAGCAGTCAACACCAAACAGTGTACTATGTCACACTAGTGCATCATTCACAACACTGACAGCAGTCAACACCAAACAGTGTACTACGTCACACTAGTGCACCATTCACAACATTGGCAGCCGTCAACACCAAACAGTGTACTACGTCACACTAGTGTACCATTCACAACACTGGCAGCAGTCAACACCAAACAGAGAGAGAGAGAGAATGAGTGACAACTCGGGTTATTGGGATGATGAAAGTCTGTATTTCTCGTGTTTCTGAAAAACTGTTACTTGAACACGAGAAATGCAGACTTTAACGTTCGAATAATCCCAACTGTCGCTCACTCTCTCTCTCTGTTTGGTGTTGACGGCTGTCAATGTTGTAAATGGTGCACTAGTGTGACGTAGTACACTGTTAACGGCGCTCGTTGATCGCAGGTGCGAATCGCGTACTTTGCTAGCGGATAATTAATTAACGGATGGGTTTTGGAGGCTGCAATTTATAGGTTTATAAAAAAACGCAAACCATTCAGGTTGGTCTTTAAGTAAAATCAAAGTAAAAAGTAAAATCAGAAATTGGACACATAATCCTGGAAGTCCATGATCTTGTTTTCTCTTGCAGCTTACTTGGACTGGTATTTCTTGTTTTCTTGTCTGATGCATCTTAGGGGTTTTTAAAAAATCTTGGAAAACTTTTCATCTCCGTTATTCTTTCTAAAGAGTCCAAACACCAATCCCTATCCAGAGGTCGATGAAACGGTCACCTTACAATCCTGATGTCGGATCGCAGGCAGCTAACTTCAAATGATCAAGTAATATCTAGAGTTTTTTATGAATTAATTTTCTTTAACAACATCGGTAACTGCCGCAAAGATAAGGCAACCTATTAATATTACTGAACCCTAGACTCAGTCATGCACGAAGACAGTGCCTGTAAAAGAGAAAGCAATAAAAAAAAAAGAAACGCCGGAGCAATTTGTAGAACTTGAAAGTTATCCCATATCCCCCAACTCCCCCCCCCCACTCACCATTCATCCCCTCGCATGTCCGGCACAGCGGCGGGCACACGCTCCCCTGAACGCATTTGTTGTCAGGACTCCGGATCGCTTTGATGGGCAGCCGACGTGTACGCTGCATGCGTGCACACACGTGAGGCACTGTGCATCTCGCGCGCACGCGCATTCTGCATGTGCGGAGTAGGACTGGGTGTAGGGGTGAGTGGGAGTGGGGTATGCTTGGGACCGTCTTTTCTTTTCTTTTCTTTCTCCACATCACGACCACCCACCCTCCTCCTGACTGGGGTGCAGACGAGCATGTCGCAAGATTCAATCTACCAAATTCAGAAAATGTTTTAATCAATACAACATCGTGTTTTGGGAGCCTGCCGGCCTCTTTGAGGAGTAGAGAGTGGGGTAGCGGGGGGGGGGAGGCAAGCCAAATGATGTGCGCTGCGCAGTTACAGGTCCTGGTTGGGAGGGTAGTGGGTGATGGTGATGGTGTGGAAAGTGGAGGCTAGAAGGGGGAAGGTTGCGCGCGGCTACCTTCCGCATCCACCCCGATCTGTTGCCGCAGGCAGCGGGTGGATGATGGCGGGTAGGGGTGGGAGGAAATTGTGTTTAATCAAGAAAACGCATTTACCTATTGATCAGAGAAAGTAACCGCCATTGGACCGTTACACAGTTACGTCACCGTCCGCCCCACCGCCAGACGTGACTGGCGTGCGTCTCGAAAGATGGGTAGCGTCCCTTTGTCGTCCGTGCAAATGTCTGAGGTAGATGTGAGAGGGCGCTGCCCTCACCTGTGCACATACGTGGTTGTGCAGTGCTTCGCTTGTGATTTTCTCACCCTTCTAAAAAGTCACTCTGTAACCCAGAGACTTAAGCATACCTTTATCATGTGATGTAATTGTCGGTTCGATTCTTAGGACAGTAAATCTTTTTAATTAAAGACATGTCTAAAATTTGCTTCTTTATTTTCCTGTTCTAGTTAGTTGTTTATTATCTTTATTTTTTTAATTTTTCAGATCGAGAAGTCTAAGAGTACTGCATAAGTTAGCTTTGAGGTGGTTGGTAGCGCAGTGACTAGAGCATCTATCACCATGACAATGAGAATCGGGTGTCGTCGGTTCGATTCTCGACTCTGATGTACCCCTCGGCTCTGTAACCGACACTTGTTTACAGGTCTGACCGTCGGTAGGTTTTATTTTTTTACTTTGGTTTTATATGCCCTGCTTGTGATTTGTGGATGTGCGTGTTGTGTGCATTTTCGTGTATGAAAGATGCATCTGGTGCCTACCCTGAAAAGGTGTGTGTTTGTCCGGGGGGGGGGGTAGAGCATTATAAAATGTCTGCCTTGTATATGAGGGTTAGTTTGAGTTTGGGTGAGGTCAGTTTGGGTTAGATAAGGTTAGGGTTTGGGTTCGGGTGTGGGTTTGAGGTCGCTCACAACATGTAAAGACGAAGTAACAGTCATCATGGGAATGTATTACAGGTATGTATACGAAACTCACTGAAAGAGAAAAGTTGCGGCCAGCTTCGTATGGTTCCAACGTGGCCTTAAGATCAAGGCCATCAGCAAACAGGGAGTGGAGGGGGTGTTCGGCAACAATAACATATGTCTGCCAGGTAACACGCAGTAACTCCTTGTATGTCTAAGCGGAGTCACCTGTATGTTTAGACAGCACACAGTAGTCAGCAACATGTCAAAATCAGTGGCTAGCAATCAGCGGTCACCTGTGGCGCTTTTCAGGTTTGCATCTACTCACCAGTCAAGTGTGTCTACATTTGTAGATCATAAACGCAAAATACAGGTGTCCACAAAGTCTCTTAACAATTTTTTTTAATTACTAAAAAGGCAACTGAATCAACTTTGTCCTATGTAATCAGTTGTCATCAAAGTTTGTTATTACGTTGTATTTGTGTATTACTGGTACCCTGTTGATGAAAGAGAGGCTGTTGGATAAACCCCTTTAAAAAATGGCTCTTCATCAAGAAAAGGCAAATGTGTATCGTGGTTTATTGCAGCAAGATCGGACACTCAGACTCAGCGAAACTACAGGACTAAGTATGGAAAACATCCACCGTCACCTCCGTCAGTTCGTGCATGGCAAACAAAATTTATGGAGACAGGAAAAGTATTGGATAAAGAAAGGAGTGGACGACAAAGAATATCGGAGGAAAACGTCGATCGTGTAAGACAATCCTTTGCTCTTTCTCCATCAAAATCCATCCGAGCTGCGGCCAGACACTCACAGCTACCACGTTCAACAGTGCACCAGGTCCTACACAGGAACTTGCGACTGTATACTTATAAACACTTACAGGCACTTGAGCCAGATGATAAGGCCAGACGATACACATTGTGCCTTTTATTGAGCAAGAGCCATTTTTTAGGGAGTTATTCATCAGCCTCTCTTTTATCAACAAGGTAGCTGAAATACACAAATACAGTCTAGAGAAGTATTGGCGCACACACACACACACACACACACACACACACACACACACACACACACACACACACAGAGAAAACGGAGAAAGAGAACCTACGTCCTGTGTTATTGAGTTTAAAAAAAACTATAGAAAAAAAAAACAAAATCCTCTTCGCAGATTTACGATTTCTGAGTGCACTGTGAGAGATGACCAGACTATGTGAAAAATTTACTCTCAATTTAAGCCCGAGAATTTTAAAGAAATATATATATATATATATATTGTTCCGACTGTAGATCTCTGACATCGATATCATACTTTGCGAAGGAATATTTTTCAGCAAAGACTTTAGTGAGTCCCTACATCCCCCCCCCAAAAAAAAAAGAAATAAAAAGACACCCCAATTTGAAATATTTAACGATGTGAATGTGTGATGGGTAGCTGATGAGGTACGGAAATGTAAAATTGCCTGAGGGTGGGTTTTTACAAGTGAAACTCGAAAGTTCGCCGAGGCCGTGACGTCACAGTCAAGGGAATTCAGCGTCGCCTGACCTCGTGACCCAGCAGTTCCTGCCAGCGTCGCGTCTCCCACCAATCGCCCTCACGGCAGGGCTCTACGTTAGGTTCGGGCGGACAGCACGTGCGTTGTGCGCTGGTAGTTAGCGAGTCAGGTTTTCCTCTCTCTCGCACATTCACACTTTCTTGCTGCATGAAGATCTCTCCTCTTCGAAGATCGATTGTTTAGAAACATTCAATCAAGCGTTTGAACATCAAGGAATCGCGTGTCTGAAAATCAGTCTTGTGTTTGAAAACATCAATAAATAAATCGATCCAGCAAGCAACCAATCAATCAATCGGTGCACAAAGTAAGTAAGAAGGCAAGGAAGCGGGTAGCGACTTTCAAAGCAAGCCTGACGTAGCTACGCACCGTGATCCACGCGGTCACCATGGCAACACTCACACATAATCTTGGGTTCTTCTTCGTCTTTAGTTCGCTCTCCATTGACACCAGCTTACTTGTGGCAGATGAGTATTTGAGGCTGAACTCTAAAGGGGTGAGCTCTCATTCAGCAGTCTCCATGAAAGCCAAGCTCTTCCCCACCCCCACCCCCCAAAATAAAAAGGATTTTCTCAACCCGGAACTCCTGCACGTGACCGAGTTGCAAGGGCGTGAGTGGGTAAAAGTGAGGGAGGGACTGGGCTGTTACACCCGAGCTGTACGCATTAGTTTTGAGTGTACACATCGTCTGGGAAGCGCGCTAACGCAGGCGCTATACAGTACGCACGGCCCGGCAGCTGGGCATCGATCGTCCCTGGTGCTCGTGCAATGACGGAGGGTCTTTTACGACTAACAATGTAAGAGCGTGTGTGTGTGTGTGTGTGTGTGTGTGTGTGTGTGTGTGTGTGTGTGAGAGAGAGAGAGAAAGAGAGAGAACGAGGGAGAAAGGAAGATAGAGAACGGAGCTATTTATTTAATAGGTCAAAGACCTTTTCAAATTAAAATGAAATACATGGAAGTTTCCAAGCAAATGAAGAATATTAACTGCGATAAAAATACAAAAATGTGAACAGGTACAGGTAAGAAAAATATTTACATTCCTATTATTTCTATTACTCAATAAAATCAAGATAAATATATACATTAATAATAATAATAATTAATGTGTACTTGTAACGCGCAGCATCACGACCAAGATAGAGCGCACTCTCTGCGCAGACCAGTAATAATAAATGAGAGATAACAGACAGTGGAGGGTGAGATACGTACAGACACACTGAACAACATAAAGATGGGGTACAAGAGTAGAACATAAAGCAATGATAAATTATATTCGGAAGCGGGGGTCAACCTGTCAGCCACTCACTTGTCTTTACCACGACATACGAATGTAAAGAGATGGGTAGAAAAATTCAGTGCTGTGTTATAAACTGTTACAGCAGTAAAGCAAAATTAAAATAAAAAGTTAGAATTTAATGCTTTCCGATGGTAAATGCCTAAAAATCTCAAAAGACGGAATTAGTGGTTTTAAACGATATATAGAGAGAACTCGATACAAAGAGAGAACTCGATACAAAGATAGAACTTCGTCCTGACACCAAACTCAACAATATGCAGTTGACATTTCGTTTCAGTATTTTCAGATAAGTGATCCGTGTTTAATCTGCTAAATTCCAATATTACGTTGTATGAAAGTTAGTGAAAACATTCAAGTGTCCATACGACGAGCTAAACAACCACTTACAATGTCAGCTCGAACATCTTTGCCAGGTTTGGGGAAAGCCTTGTAAAAGATGGTGTGTTACAGGATCAGGCATTGATCCACAAAGCTGTCGAACAATAAATATTTTTATTACAGGAACAAATCCTTGCAGAAAAAAAGAAATGCGCAAAGATATGTTTTGCCTACTTCTTTCAAAGCAGTCAAGGCAAGTTTGATTACATCTTTTCACAAAACTACTTATTTTCTTTCCTTTTCTCAAGGAGAGAACCTCACTGGACACACTCCAGGATCCCAACATTCGTAGGATCCCGAACTTGGTTGTCTACAGGCGAGCGCTTTCGCGTTGTGATCAAAGAATAGTCGTACGGCAAGACTGTCTTGCTTTCTCCAATGTTCTAAGACGACCGCCCTATCCTAGTGCAAAGTCTGACCGAACGGAACTGCTGATTTCACACACACACACACACACACACACACACACACACACACACACACACACACACACACACACACAATTTAAAGATTTACACAGAAAGGAATATCCCATCTTCCATACATAAATACATATCTGACAATGATCTATGATCAGCGACAGCGACAGCGGAAGCAGTCGATGCAGATGGCCACTAGTAAGCTTACGACAACAACGCAAGGCGGTGTGATGAGAGCGAGAGAGTGACAGAGGAAGAGGATGAGAGAGAGAGAGAGAGAGAGAGAGATCGATTATTGAACGTGGGAAGCAGTAGACTGATCTCCAAGATGACGGTGCGTGTGACAGTGGCAGCGGCAGCCCACGTTGAGCTCTCCCGGATGTAGGTTATCCACCCATCCGCACCGGACCCAAAACGTGTCACGTGACCACAGCGGGTCCTCTGGTGACCCTCCGGCCAGCGAGGTAACAGGGTGACCAAACTGCCGGTGGTAAGATGGTGCTCGTGTTTTGTTTTCAATTATTGGATATTGTCCCCCTTAATATATCAAACCGCCGTGACTGTGATATATTCTTTTATCGATCATTCGACCTTGTAGACGACAGTCTGGGACTCGACCAGTTATGGTGCACGAGCCTTCTTTCGCCATTAAATAATGGAGTTACATTTTCGTGCATTTAATTCACTCAACCACGTAGTCACTAAGTCCGTATGTTCATGCACAACGCACAGAGATCCACCAAAGATATACAAGGAACAGATCCCCAGGATGAGCCACGAGGGAAGGGATTTACAGGGAGTACAATGAGAGTCAACACATCCTTCGCCTTAGGGGAGTGATTTCAAGTAACCCAAAAGATCCGTTTCGCACTTGCGGTCTGAGCAAAAGTCTTTTCGTTGATCTTCCATCCCCTTTTATCTTTTATTCCCTCTTGCGTATCCTCGCTTCCTAGTCACACTCCAACCCCCCCCCCAACACCCCCCTCCACACACACTATCGTGCTGGTCTTCGTACCCGGCGTTGTGAAAGATATTATTACAAGGCTATTGAGCGATCCCTGACAAGTACTTGTTTTAAGATTTGTTTGACCTACTGAGCGGAATGATCTATATTTTCAATACAGTCGGCAGGCGGGCCACCGTCAGCCTCCTTGTCTCTTGTACCACCAGAAATCGTTTGTCAGGCCGATTGCGATGAGGGTCACAGCTAACGGTACTGCTGAGCAATCGCTCTGTCTATCTGTCTGTCTGGCTGGCTGCCTGTCTGGCTAACTGGGCTGACTGGCTGGCTGGCAGGTGTATGTGTTATTAGAAAAGATTACTCCATATCTTATTTCTATGTCTGTCCGTTCGATCTTGTCTTTCAGGTTGTCTGTATGCATGTTCATCTTTACATGGTTTTATAGGCATGTTTGTCTTTCTGTGTCTGTACATATCTCTGTACATGTTTATCTTTCTGTGTCTGTACATATCTCTGTACATGTTTGTCTTTCTGTGTCTGTACATATCTCTATACATGTTTGTCTTTCTGTGTCTGTACATATCTCTGTAGATGTTTGTCTTTCTGTGTCTGTACATATCTCTGTACATATTTGTCTTTCTGTGTCTGTACATATCTCTGTACATATTTGTCTTTCTGTGTCTATACATATTTCGGTACATGTTTGTCTTTCTGTGTCTGTACATATCTCTGTACATGTTTGTCTTTCTATGCAAATCTATGCATAATTTTTCTGTGCGTTCATGTCTGTCTAACTTTATGTATATCTATGCGCATGTTTGTCTCTTGAGAATGTATCAGAAAATGTGTAAAAGTCCTATTCTGAACATTTGTAAAGACTGAAGGAACATTACGTTTCATTCGTTTATTGTTTCTGCCGTCTTTTGTCTTCATTCTATTTCGCTAGTTCCTTTCTTTCCCTCAAGAAATACAAAAGACTCTCACCACACAAATAGATGTAAACTCAAATATCCGTAAAAAAAACTCTCTTGGAATACTGTCACTTAGTTTCCTTAGGCTCCGCAAGAGCTGGCAAGTCCTTATCTTCGCTTTAGTTGCTAAGTCAGTTACTGCACTAGTAAGGGAAAGTTTCGTGGTAAAGTAAAAGTCCAAATATTTATAAGAATTGAAAAGCTCTAGTTTCTGGTTTCCGCAATGCCAAGATTCCATAGCACCCAGAAAACCACCCTTCCTGCATACCTTAACTTTTGTTTTCTGTAGGTTAACTGACATATCAAAGTTATCTACAAATTGTTTTAGTATATCAATTTGATTTTGAAGACCGCTACTTGAATATGACAAGTGCAACGTCATCAGCAAATAATACTTTAACAATTGTACCACACCCAGGATATTTCTACCGCAAGTTCATTAAAGAAGAAGGAGAACAATATAGGTGAAAGGGTACACTCTTGTCTGACTCCTACCGGACAGTCAATCCAATCCGTAAGAGTATCTCTTCATCTTATGCAAGACTTAACATTTTTGTACATGCTTTGTCACATCATCAGCATTTTACAACTGATTCCTGTAGTTCGGAGAACGTTCCACAGAACATTTCGATTTATGGTATCAAAAGCTTTCTTAAAGTCAACAAAACAAATTTACATCTTTCCAGAATTTTTCAACAGGTTTTTCTGTACAACTGAATATACCACAAATATTATCAATGGTAGAGCGTCCTGACTGGAAGCCACTTTGCTCTTCTACAATCTTCTTGTTGTCTTCAGCACAATCTGTAAATCTTTTGTTTAAAATATGGAAAAATACTTTACCTAAGATGCTAAGATGTGATATCGTCCTTTTATTGTCCGGATTATCAAAATCACCACTTTTATGCAGTGCTATGACAATAGCACCTCGATGCCTCAGGGTACTGGGCTGTGTCAAATACTGATATACCTTCTATAGCACCCTTGAGCATCTCCGCTAATATGCCATCTGGGCCTGCTGTTTTACCTCATTTCAGGTGCTTTACTGCGCCTTGAATCTCTTCCACCGATATTGGCTTATCAAGAGATTCTACACCAGACACATCCTCTGTGTTAACACGAGGAATGTCTCCATAGGTTGGGTGAGACGAAGGATCACCTTTCATGATTCTTTGAAAATGTAGTAACCAGTGTTCTTTACGACAGCGGGTTCACGGGTAGTTTTATTGACAACGGTTTTCACCTCACGCCAGAATGCCTGGGAATTGGGTCAATTTGACATTAAAGAAGATATCGCTTCCTGCTTGAATTGCTTACGCATATCTCTTATCATTCTCCTGTACTTTTTCCTATTCTCTATGTATATTTTGCTGTCGTGTTCTTCTCCTAAACGACGAAATTTCCTGAGATATTTTCGAGCTGCTCTTCTAGTCATAAGTCACTCAGCTTCGAACCATCTCATGTTGTTATATCGTTTACATACCTTCCGCTTCATACAGTCTGAGACAAGGATAAACCCGATTGTCAGTCGATCAACTGCTTCATCAACAGATGTTTCGATAGTGCTAATAGCTTCTGCAATTGTCTTTCCAAAACTTTCAGTTTGCAAAGCGTCTAGAAATAGGTGTTTTTTTGTCATTATTCCATACTACTCTGTCGACTGTAGCTTTACTCTCGGTATCACTCTGCGTGTCTACTTGGTTTAAAATGAGTTCCAGGAGGAGATGTTTTGACTCCAAACGTTTTGCCATAAAAAGAGACATATCAATAGCTAACTCTTTTGAACTTAGAAAGTAATCTACTACACTACTACCTGTAGGGCAAATATATGTGAAAAGACCTACTTCGTCCCCTAGAGAGGCACAGTTTAAAATAGTCAGATCACATGTCGCACACAATTCTAACATTTAGTATTCTATCGAAGTGTGAAACTGTCTTATCTTGGGATTGTCGGTTAGCCTCAAAAATGTCTCTCAACACAAGACCATCTGTGTCTTCTACATCCGGTAAAGTCGGACATAAATTCCCAGTCCTGGCATTAAAATTACCGGTAACTATGTAATAATAGGAACGGCCCACACTTTGCACACAATGGAGAATGTTCTGTTCCAGGTTGCTAACAGCACAATTAACAGATAAGTGGGCTTGTTTATAATATGGCGACGTACTCGGCGGCACGTACACACATGCATGTCTGTCCAATCTCAGAAATACAGTGTTATCATAATTATGGTACATCGATCCTCTGTAGGTGGTTTACTTTTTACCATGACCAGCTGGGTTTATTGTCATGCACAGAATATCTTGAGGCCTGGGCAAAGAACTGAACAAAGAGAAACATTCAAGTTTTGTGTTTCGCTCTAGGAATGTCTCTGTTAGACACACAATATCAAATGTGTTTATGTACTGAATAAAGTCTGCTTCACCGACCTTACTCATCACACCTTCGATGTTCCAGTTTAGCATATGTATATTAGTAACACTAGAATCACTGTCACCGCTGTTATCATTCGCTGGCTTCTCTCGTCTTTCCTGTCGACTGCACGTCACCTCGCTGCTGGTCACGTGTGTTGCACGGTCTGCTACGAAAGGAGTAGATCCTCGTCTCACGTGTTGCCGTTGGTGAAGATGTGTTACAGTTGATTACTATGACCTCCGTTGTGTTTTGTCGTGGGTGTAGGGGTGGTTGCCTTATTTGTCCGTTGGTGGGGTTAGGTAAGTGAATTCGGGTGATTCCACATCAGAACAGTGTAAAAATTTTACGATCACCGGGAGGGGATTGTGACCACCTTTAGGAGGTTTGCTCCCTATGCAGTAACATCGTTCAATGTCCTTTCTGCACCAGTCTCTTTCCGGGAAAACATGATTTAGTAAATGTAGAATCTGCTCAGGATCACAAGCCGTGTAACTGTCTCTCCCAGTCTCGCCAATATTGAAGAAACGTAAATTGTCTCTACGTGATCTCTGCTCTTGTCTGTCCGTTTGCCTGTCCATTATTTCCACAGCTGAGGTTGAGTCTGTCCAGTGTCTCTACTTGTTTTTGTAAGTCATCAAGGCGTTTTACCAAACGTTTATTCTGTTGTTTGAGGGACTCGTTTTCTTCTACCAATCTGTGAATCTCGTGTCTTATTACAGTATTGTATTGTTTAATGGATAAAACTTCTTTTGGACTCCTAGCATCACTTGCATCAAGTCCCCGATAGTAAATTCCTTACCAGCCGTGTTGCTTGAGCTTGGGCTTGTGACACTCATGTCGCCGCCATTTTCCTTGATGAGTTGTATTTGAGAACCTTCCATGTCATAGAAATATATACAACAAATGGCTCCGATCCGAGAAAATCTATGCATAATTTGTCTGTGTATCCATGAAAGGATAATATTTAGCATCGTAGGCCTGAGCTGTACACTAAAGTACACAGCCGTGTTGATCATTTTGTGTTGTAAGAGCCGACATGGTCAAAGGACGCAACATGTATCAACAGCCAACATCAAACCGGAAGTTAGTAGTATACCTTCGGCTTGATGTGAAGTTCTCATGCATAATTCTCCAAAATCGTCCACACAGGTCGCGGGCAGCCCACGAGAAGCAAACGTGTCTGTCTCGTCATGTACCCGTATGTGTCCTGTCTATCTCCTAACTAACGTTCTCTGATGGGCCGGCATAATTGATTATTATATTTCACTTAATATTTATTTATTATATGCTATGAAAAAAGCTCATATTTACTGAACTATGAATCTCACCCGCGGTTGTCTTGGCCGGGAAGGATGAAATGGTGGACTTTCCCCCCACCCCTGCTCTAAATCATTAGCCAAACTGCAAGGTCTGCGCATGTTCCCAGTGACAGGACTTTGCAATGTTTCCGGGTCCCCAGCTATTACTGAGGTAACCTTACCACCGCTGCTTGATTACAGCCACAGATGTGAAAGGTGCGTCTAATCACTACCCTAGTGTCTCGGCCACCGTCAGTTTGAAATGAGAGGATTTGCGATGGGTTTCCTTTTCTCTGGCCACTCTATCGTTCTTCTTCTTCCCTGCCTTATTCTTCTTTTCTACATGCTGTGTTCTCTACTGGTTGTGTTCTTGTCTTCTACCAGCTGTGTTCTATCATACTATCAGAACTGTTGTCATGCAATAATTGCAGTTGTCCACATCAGTTATATACTTCTCCTGTCAACGAAAGCTTGCACCATACAAAACAACATCGTGTGAGTTTTCCTACATGTCTATGCTAGTTGGTTAGATGGTTGGTTTAATAATTGGATACTGCTTTAACCTAATGAATAAGGGGTGATAAACAAGGGAGAAACTGCAGCACCTTGTGCTCCAAGTCAAGATCGGAACCAAGTACTTCCAAACTCACGACACTAGAAATAAGTAAGCCTGCTACCACTACCCTGCCGGAGTGATTTGTTTCTCCACACACCGCCCTTTATTTTATCTACACAGGGTGAGATCAGTCTTCTGTACCTTCTACAAAAATAGCCTACTTCCGCGTCCGACTCGTCTGATTGTCCTGTACTAAACCCAAATTAAACCCAGAGAAAATCATAACTCTAACCAAACTCAAGCCCTTCACATCCTTGCTACACGGTATAACCAGTGAACAATAGAGTGGTACATCAGAACATTTCGGGTTCCTGAGGCGAAGTTTTGCTATTGACTTGACAACCACGACAAGAACGAGGCCGCCATTACAGTAGCGAGGGTGCACAGGTAGCCACACACAGGTGTGTTTCACGGGGGAGGGGGAGAGAAGCGATCTTCTTCTTTTCATTTACCTACGTCTGTGTCATTTACTTGCGGGAAAAAAAGAATGTCGAAAGTCAGAGCCTAGGAGTCATTCATGAACACACACACACACACACACACACACACACACACACACACACACACACACACACACACACACACACACACAAGAATTACCAAGCTACAAAAATAAGGATTTCAATCACTCTGTAACATTTAGTAATGATTACCAGGCCAGATGATGGCAGTATGATGTCAAACACTGCCTAATCAGAATAGACAAAATAATATTAAAACATTTAAATGTGTACAAGAGCAAACCTAACTAACTTGCGTCGTTAAAAAGCATTTCGTTAAACAGACGATTTAAGACAGATGTAGCGAGTGTTTGGCATGGTTGCATAAAGAGCTAGAAAGCTGATGTGTGTGTGTGTGTGTGTGTGTGTGTGTGTGTGTGTGTGTGTGTGTGTGTGTGACGCACTGTAATTAAAGTCGTTTTGTGTATTGATCATCAGACGAAAATGTCAGAAACATCCCGACGAATACGGGTATACAGCGGTATATGCGGTCGACAATCAGTGTTTCTGAGGCCGGGTGGAGGACCGAGGAGGTTGGGCTGAGGTTGGCAGCTTTTTTGCAGATTTTCCGAGAAAAGAGTATTTATAATGTAATGTAAGGGTAGAAACATGTCACGGGCATGGTCAATAAGCAAATTTCTCCTTCGTTAAACTTTTGTCTTCTTTTAAGTTGAATTGTTTGCATGTTTTCTTGATAGTCTCATTCTATTTTGTCTCCAATACGATATTGTATGAATGATCATCTCCCTCTTTCTCGTTGCCTTTACTGAAGATAAAGATATCAAAAGTCTTGTCTTTGTTGAGACAATCTCCCGTCCAGACCACCTTAATGTTATCTTTGCAAACAAGCCGCAGTTTGGCTTTGATCTTTCATCCGAGACGACTGCACCTGGCTACCCAGGATTGGCTTGCCTCTCATCTTGACATCCTCCCTGAGGTCCTCAGGACACAGAGATGTTCTGATTAGAGCTTTGATCTTCCGGCATCCGTTTATTAAGTAATTCGTCTTTGCAGATGATCTGTTACAGTTCTAGCTAGCCACTGTCGTGTTTGTTTTCTGCGTTAGTATGATCTTTCTGTCTTCTACTAGCCATCTACCCAGGTTTGTTTTCTCCCTACTTTCTTTATTCCTATCCTCCACTGGATTTGTTCCTGTCATTGACTGACTTTTTTAAAATTCTTGACGATTATCGGTGTTATCCTCTGCTAACCATATTTTCTAATAAGTTTCCTTTTCTCCTCCATAAGGGAGGTTATGTCCTTTCTGTACTGCGACTTTTTTTCTCCCCTGATTGTTGTTGTCCTCAATTTTTCAGACGGCGCTGCGAATGACTGGTGAAACCCACTCGGCAAGTGAGCAAGTGTAGGGGCCCGGGGGTGGGGTGGGGTGGGGTAGGAAGGGAGTGGTTGTTCTGGCAGCCAACGAGACAGCCATCCAGCCAGCTATCCACCCATCCACACCGTCCTTGTTCCTTGTTCCAGTGGAGGACAACGCGTGGGCGGAGGCCAACAATCAGCCCTCGTCGTAAACAAACTTTTGGTAACGGTGCACCACTCTTAGAGGCCGATAATATCGCTATTTGCCATGGCTGCTAAAGCTGACTTCTGCGCAGCCAAATTATTACTTTTGTTTCCTTCCTTGTGTGGCTGTCGTATTTCTGGCCTTTTGTGTTAACATCGGGGCGGCCTTGTGTAAGAACAGTCAGCCTCTCACCCTCCTGTAGCCGCAAACATCCGCTTGTGTGGCATCGAATTTCGGCTGATTTGAGGGAATGTGTCAGAACTCGTCTCCAAATCGCTGGGGAGGGCGAGTGGTGGGTGGTTGCGGGAAGTACCGTGAAACTGCCCATTGTTTCTCAGAAAGTGGAGTTGAGTACGCGAATGGGGGGAGAGGTGCAAGCGAAACACACACACACACACACACTTGCAAATACATACGCGCACATATGCACACACATATTCTCACACAGATACAAATACTTGCAAACAGACACGTGTGCAAACACGTACACTCTCTAGCACAGACACAAACATTCACAAACACACGCGCGCACTCACAGGATTCATACTTCAACACACACATTCCTAAAACACAGGAATATGAAAATATACGCATCGTACACACACAATATACAACATTCGCACTCACTCACACACACACGCACGCACGCTCACACTCATATTCCCACACAGACACAAATACTCGCATATGCACACACACACACACACACACACACACACACACACACACACACACACACACACACACACAGAATTCAATCTTTAACACATACAGTCGTACATACACAAGCATAGGAAAATATATGCATCGTAGACACACACTCATGCATACATTTATACAACATTTATAGTTACAGACATACAAAGCATTCACACACACACACACACACACACACACACATGTGCCGAACGAAAAGCACAAGTACACACACAGGAGGACAGGTATACGAACGGACGTACACGCATGTTTGCGTGAAGGAGAAGATGGACTAGATGTACTAGCAAGGCGCCCTAATCTCGACTTAGCAGTCGGAACTTGCATGAAGGTGTGACGAGGACTGTGAGACTATGAGCCTGTGACATATCAACGCTGTGTCTGTGGAGGAGCTTATGTTGCAGTTTGTTATGGTGGCGGTGCTGGTTCAAAGCCCACCCTCGTCACAGGGTTGCAGTAAGCGTTTTAGTGAAGCCGTGCATTACAGACACAATAGTAAGTACAAACGGAGAAAATGACAACAGTTCAAATGCAAAGTAAAGGCAGCCATTTAAACTAACTTTTCCTAACTTAAAAAAATACAAAATCAAATACGGATAGTTTTAAAATTCCAATTTAGACAGCAGTAGAATAAAAAAAAGGATTTATTGAAGGTAAGAAAGAAAAATGAAATTAATAGAAAATGAATCATTCATTTGTTTCATTCTGTCAAACACGTAGCAGTCTCTCAGAGTCTCTCAACTCTGCCTCTCGCTATGTGTTGTTTGTGACAGAACTTATTTCTAAAGTATTATCCTCCCTCTTTGTGTCGCCCTCGTAAGCCGCTAGTTCAACATCTGTGATGGTGGCGAGATATCGAGTAGGAACTGTAAGAAGACCTCATGTCAATGTTGTAGCCTTATAACGAGTGGCACAGAGAAGCTAAGTAACACAGGAATAGATAGATAGATAGAGAGAGAGAGAGAGAAGAGTTGGGAGAAACTGAATTGGAAAAAAGAGAAAGAAAATGAAAGAAATGTAGAGAAAGAGAAGGGGAAATAAGCATACGGAAGGGGGAGAGAAGCAGAAAATAATAATAAAAAAAACAAATCCACAAAAATAATGGAAGGAAAGATATTTACGGAACGATAAGAGAGAAAGAGAGAGAGAGAAGCAGGGGAGGAAGATTAAGCAGAAAATGAAAGGGGGGAGAAAAAGGAAAGAAACAAATAGAAGTAAGGAGGGAGGGGAGTTAAGAAGGGAAGCAACGACAGGGGAGGTCACCCCGTTCTGGAGCCTCTGTGCCACGAGTTGCCCGTCACACGATGCACGCGCATGGCGCTGCCGAATTTCCCTGTCACTTCCTGCTGGCAGGACAGCTGCACGGGAGGATCGATACGAGGCTCTTAACCTTCGTCCGGCAGCCGCTATTCTGGTCTGTGACTTGCATTCCTCCCTCCGCCTGTGAACCGCGAAAACCAACACCCGGCTCCATGGCAGGCGCTTTCACAGACTGATCCTCCAATGATGAATAGGCCAAGGGTTGTTTTTTTCTTTTATTATCATTATTCTAGTTTTTTCCCCCTGTGTTCCCCAGGGGACATGTTTAAACACATGAACTATATTTTCTGCGTTTATGTCGGTGTCGGAAAGGGTATGTTTACACTCCGTCGTTGAATATACGGTCATAGAGAAGTGGGGGTGGGAAAGCTATAAACATAATTCTGACAAAGTAAAATAACAAACGGAAGGACATCAATGAATAAAAGAAATTGTAAATGGCTGCGCGTTACGAGGTTACAATGGCTGAGCATCATCAGCATTCAGATTGGGCCTTGAAAACCAGATAGCGGACTGAGATATGAATGAATGAATAAATGAATAAATGAACGGTCATTGAAAGGAGTAGAAGAAGAAATGAAGGAAGTGACAGAGGAAAAGAAAGAGGAGTGATAGAAGATGTGGGCTTGTAACATTGTTTTCTGAAACAACTACGTGTAAGGTTTGATAGGTTGAGGTACAGGAAATGACCTGGCAGACTGACAGACTGTAGGTTGACCATCCCAGCACGTTGTGGAGGGGTAGTCTTGTGGGTGTGGCGGGGAGGGGGAGTAAGTAGGAGAGTGAATAGTAGCATATTATCTTCTGCAGCCATCTTTTTTTGAAATTTTATGGAGATGTCTGGACTTTATTTTCTCTCTCATTAGCCATAAAATTTGCAACGAAGATATAATCAGGATGCATGGTCGTGGGTGGAGACAGACAGACAGACAGACAGACAGACAGACAGACAGGTAATGGAAGTGATGAGCTACACTCAGTGACACGTATCACCAAAACCGCGCGGCCAGCTGACCGTTGTTGTCGAGGTCGTGGTCGGACAAACGTCTTTCTCACAAAACTGTTTTTGATTTCTGCGACACCAGAGCCTCGACCGCCGGCTGCCAGGTGTTTGGCCGCAAAGTGCAGCTCTTTGACCTTTCAGCTGTCAAGCATTTTTGCTATTTAATCTTTTGTCTAGACACCTTTTGTCGTTTTAGTGTCATCATTTCTTCTTCCTTTTTCTTTGGTGGCCTGGTGGCTTTAGCGGTAAAGCTGTGATCACATGATGGGATCGTAGTCAGTGGATTTACATGTCTTCTTCGACCTGTTTTTATTCTTGTTATTATTATTATAATTCTGCAGCTTCTAACTAGCTTCCTGGGATCGTCACGATCGTTAAGTCTGACCATTAGATGCTAACCTGGCAAAAAAAACAACAAAACAACAACAAACAAAAACAAAAAACAAACAAAACCATTCATTGCCTGCCTTTGATGCTCAGATTTGTCATTGTCAAATTTGATTTTTGTTGTCATTAATACAGCATGTAATCATAAGGCTAGTTCCATGCAAGTTTATTTCATGTCTCAATCTGAACTCGGACTGAACTGAAATGCTGCGATGTTTATCTCCACTCATTTAAAATACATTCTGTACATGCTCGTTAATATGACAGCATATTACCATCTCCATCCTTTATTTGTACAGGTGAGTCTCCCTCAGGACAATGAGGTGGGGGGGGGGAGGAAGGGCGATATCGTAGCGTTGGTAACAGAAGCACTAGTTTCAGTGTTCAGCCAACCGTAATGAGCCCCCGGGCTGAGGCTGATTGACGCCATGCACTCGGTGCCTCCAGGAAGCGCATCCCATCGCGAGGGATGTTTCAGGTGAATGTCACTGTGTTTCTCGTCCTCCTCTCCAAATGTCCTCCTTTATCTCTACTTAGCCTCTATGCCCTGAGCTACTTCCTGGACAAAATACGGATGTTAGTACAGATCAATGGAAGGGAGAGAGAAAAAAAGAGGAGTAAAAAATTGACAGAAAGCATCATAACATTGGGATGATGATAATTATGATGATTTACATACGGCATTTCCCCACTATCGGCTGACTAATCCACTTTAGAGGAGCAATGATGTTCGTACGGCAATAGTAATCAGTTCTGCTAGATCCTCATTGAGGACAAGCCAACGATGATGATGAACAAGAGTTACTCCCACGAGTAGCGAGATTCGTGCGCACGGTACACGGCAAAAATCGGGATGGAAGTGGGGTAGGGGATGGTGGTATTGGCCGCTGGTGGTGAAAACGAGCTCAGCAGACGTCAACAGCAAAGTGATGTCTCAACTCTGCATAATGAAGATCCTTCTGGGACCGCAGTTATGAATGAATGTCCTCCGTACTCGAGGGTTTACTTTACCTCCGCTCTTTCCCTACAGCTCTTGGAAGTTGTCTTCGCTTGTAGTAACAAACCTGTGGAGAGCATGTGCAAGACAAAGACATCTAGATTACTAGCCACCCTCTTAGGTTTCGCCTCTTTCTAGCTACAGGACACTACAATGCTTGCGGTTCAAAACTAACCGTGGGGTAAAGCTACCTCTGCTACATGACAATGACCCAGGGGGTATCACATTAGTGGTATCATGTGAACAAATTTCTGAATGGCCGCTACTTAAGAATGTAAATGCAAGTGAATGTAAATATAAAGGTGAATGACACGGCATTTTAGGAGTAAAACAAAGTTACTGACGTTCTGAGTTGTTTCCACTCGGTTTTCATTTCTTTACATTATTAGTGTCTGACACACAACTGTTTGCCAGCTTTCGTTGGTCGCCATCTTTGCAAAGGAAAACAAACTGATTCGGTTTGAAAGAGGCGCGATCCCGAGTGTTTCAACAACCGAACTGAGTAGAAAGTAAGCATGGGGTCTGGGTGGTTTTGGGGATGCCTTGCGACAACAAACCTGCTGGACTCCTCTTACCGTCTGAGAGCTATGTTTTGGACAAGACTTTAAGTAAACAATGTTTTCCAGCCCGATATTTTGAGCAGAAACGATTCAGTATTTACCAGTTAAGCCCATTTAACTTGCCTTTCTTTAATGATGTAGACACTACTAGGACGCCCAAATAAGGTTTATTTTAATGGATATTATGCGTAATGTTTCTTAGGATGCACAGACCACAAGTGAGGTCAACTTCAGATGTTGAAGAAGACGAGTGGAATTTGCCAAAAGCTCCAGAAAGTGCTACTTTTTTTTCCCTTGAGTGTAAAAGGTTTAGTTTTCCTTCTACCGTGTCAAACGAAGTATCGCTGAATGGATCCTACCTCTAATGACTCTGTTGACCATTTGTGAAGTCATGAGAAGTCACTGAATAGGTGCTACATAAGAACTTGAGTTCCTTTAAGGATGCTATAAGAGGTTAGTGTGATGCACTCTGAAAGACTCTGAGCTCCCTTCATGGATGTTATAACCGTCTAGTGGCATCATTTAAGGTACTTTTGAATGGACTTATGCATCGCCATCATTAAGATCAACTTCCCAACTTTTCAGCGATGACTTCATTAACATCATCTTCCCACATTTCCATTGTCAACGCACCTGGAGGTTAAGGTCAGGGTTTTCAGTATTGGGATTGTTCCACATCATCTACAGCTGTCGCTAAATTCATTTATTGTACAATTTCTGCCCTTTATTTTGTTCTTGTATTTGATGAGCGCTCGGAACTTAGTATTGTGGAAGAGCCCAAAGCAAGTGTACATCATCATCATCGTCGTCGTCGTCATCATCATCATCCTCATCATCATCTGACATCTTTTTTGCTGACGCTGTTTGGTGTCTCAGCAGAGTCTTGGACGACCCACAGACCTGTGATGTATTGATCTCCACCCTAGAAGCAGACCAGACAGCACCTCATTTCTCTCGCTCTAATCTCCCTTCCTCCCTCCTCTCTCTCTTTCTTTCTTCCCCCCGGCCCTGCATTTTTGTGTCACTAAAGTCAACCAGTGTTCCCTTTAAGGGACGGAACTCCCCACTTCTTAATGGAATTTGACTGATGCTAGGGCCCAGCACGTCCCCTTCCTCTCTCTAGCGTGTCAAGGACAGCCGGTCGCTGGGTTACCATAGCTACATTCTGTGGGTAACCATAGTGACGCACACGAATCTCCAAACCAGACAAGAGACGAGAACAATTGTCAGGCCAGGCACCGTCTTGCACATCCTGGTGTCTCACAAAAGGAGATCCTGGTAGAATGATGACAATGTTCTGTCAGAGGTCGATGCATTTCCCTCGCACCTCCACCCCAACTAGTATTTTTCGCAAATTAATGTTTTATCTACATTATACCACATCATCATTCTCATCATCATCATTGTCGTCTTTCTTTTTCTTTCAACAGTTTCATTGTACCGAAATCAATATGGTGCCACAAACTGAGCAGTTCTCGCCAGTCCTCGGACATTCAACAAACCTTGATGAACAGGTCAGTGGGTATAGGAGAGTCATTAACAATGTGTGCGTGCGTTCATGCGTGTGTGTGTGTTTAGGGGGCGGTAGAGCTGAGAGGTTGGTTATGTGTGGTTATATAATAGCCCGTGATTATGAGACAACTAGATAAGCAGCCTTTAATTCTGGGGACAGCAAGGTAAGTAGCTTTGCTGTGTCGATAGCTAGGTAAGTGCCCTGCATGTGTGGATAGCTAGGTAACTAGAGGTTTGGATAGCTATGTAAACTGACTATGCTGCGTGGCTAGACAGATAGCTACACGAGTACAGTGATGTTTCAAGAGAGTCGGGTTTCAAGTAGCAAGTCATGAATAATGAACTCTCTGAGATCAGGGATTTGGGTCGCACTATAAAGGACTGAGCGAACTTGTCTCTAGTGTACTTTTACAAAGGTCGATAACATACAAACAAAATGTACTTGTAAGAGATCTCTATGCACTTTGCTGCGAATAAACTTGGTCTGTGTGTTGTTGAAAGCGAATTGAATCGGTATGACTGTGAAAGGAGTTGTGAGAGAGACAGACACACAGATGCACAGACAAAGGCAGACACTGATGATCTACTATAAGTTTTAACATTCCACTAAACCAGCATCTTTATGGCATTCAAGAATAAATGCATTACAATGTCGCTTTCTGACTTCTCATCAGTAACTCTTACAGTAAATGTAAACATTCATGTATGAACGGTTCCCCTGTGGAGATGTACGAACAGAGACATGGAGAGACATAAAATGAGAGAAAGGAACAGAAAGATAAGAGTCAGAGGGTCACACCCACGATTACTGATGAGTTTAATTCAGAATATCTCTCCTATAACATAAATGTTGTTATGGAGAACCACACAATCTATTTAAGTGATTGGCTGCGAGAAGATATCTATAAAGTTAGACATTTACTTAAAGATAATGGTGATCATTTCACATACCAGGAGTTTCAGCCAAACTTTCCTAACCTGACCACTAACTTTCTACAGTTTGCAGGAGTTCTAAAGGCAATTAAACAGTTTCAAAATAAATTACAGATTATAAGCATGAAAGAAAGAACTGAAGAAAGGAAAGAAAAGGTATAAGAGATAATTTTTAAGGGAATAAATCTGTACAACTAATGGTTAGAAATTCTGACTATCTGCCTAGTGATATTGTGAAATGGGACTCTACCTTTGAAAAAATACCATGGAAACTTGTATTTAACAAATGCCATAAGACAACAATAGACAATCAACTAAAATTGTTTCAGAGAAGAATTCTTCATAGAATTTTACCAGATAACAGGTTCCTTTTCATAAGAAAGATTGTTAACTTCCCCAAATGTGGTATGTGTGTTATCGAAAAAGAAACGATAAGTCATCTGTTATGGTAATGTCAATTTGTTCGCATTTTCTGGAGAGATTTACATTCCGTTATGATCAATAAGTGTACATCACTAAGAAATTTTAACTTTTCTGAAAAATTTTATTTGCAAGACGACATTTGTACTGACAAATTGTTAGAAAATCATCTTATTAGAGAAACATTATGTGTGCAAATGGAAAAAATATACCTTCTATACATGTTTTTCTGAGGATTGTGAAATATAGATACAACATAGAAAGATATCATAGTATATTAAGTAATAAGTTAGACATGTGTGAATTAATGTAGAAACCATACAATCAATTACTAATATAAGCACAAATAGTGGAAACTTAAATAATTATCCTCACAAGTTCTATCTTCTCTTCACTCTCTGTTTATCTACGGCTTTTCTTCCTACCTCCACGTTTACTCTTGATTTCCCCTTCTGTACTGAATGAATGTTTTGAGATTGAAAAATGTCTTTGAATGATATGTCTGTGGTAAATGTCATGTCCATGTGGAATATTGTGCTTATTGAATAATAAAAAAAAGAGTCGGAGAGTAAGTGAAGAGACAGTGTCAGAGAAACGGACAAAGGAAGAGAAAAAATTATTTATTCCTAATACCATGTCCTCTCTGAATGAGTAAACAAGTAAACCCTACAGCGCATCAATATCTGCAATTTTCTCGATTCCAAGTGGCTTAGATCGAAGTATAAACAGCTTTCTTTGCAGTCAAATGATTGCCAGATGACAACAACAAAAGATTGAAATCACATGAAGCATTTTAGCACTGGTGAAAATCACATAGATTATTTTACCATTTAGGGGCACTAAACCGTCTCCTGAAACTGTTTACAATGTAGTGGAACGTGCATGTAATCTTTTGTAGCATCCTTGCATAAAAAGAGGGCATCAAAGAAAGAACGAACATCCCACAAAAGGTCGCTTTCGAAACATGGACAGCCTCCGCCCTCCTCTCTTTATTTAAAGTATTAAAAAAAAATGGCGTCTTGAAACCAGATCGTCGACGGCTTTATGAATCAAGGACAGCAGATGGCCTCAATTCTGCAGCTTCCTTGTCTACAGCAGCAACAGCCCACGACTATTGACAGGGCTTGATCTTTGCCACGGAGTTACATTAGAGTTACATCTATATAATTCCGTGATCTTTGCTGTAAGCAACCTGGCCGAGCGGAAGTGGAA
The DNA here is from genome assembly GCA_004794655.1 of Marisa cornuarietis. Classification (NCBI taxonomy): domain Eukaryota; kingdom Metazoa; phylum Mollusca; class Gastropoda; order Architaenioglossa; family Ampullariidae; genus Marisa; species Marisa cornuarietis. The sequence goes on along the minus strand of SMMW01000503.1, from coordinate 130,889 downwards.
GAGTGCGCATGACGATTGCAGTAAAAAAAAAAAATGCTGACTCACGACGAACGACAGGGGAATGGTGCTCACACGCTGCCATTGGACGGAAGAGTTAATTACTGCGATGATACGGGTGATCAAAGAAAGAAACGAATGATATAGCCAGATTCTGAAAGAATGATCTTCCCGATGAATTTTGCAGAAGGCTACAGAGTGAGTTTGTGAGTAAACACTACTGAAATTTTTATCAAACGGCCACCGGCCATTTTCCTAAAGTTGAAATAGCGACAGCAGAAATACAACTTAGAAATATTTCCGAAAAATAGTCTTAATATAATAAAGCGTCTTATTCCAGTGCGGTATGAATGTTTCTTCTGTCTATGAACATCATAAATAATTTCTTCTGTTATTTTACTATTTTAGAAAAAAATAAATAAGCATTGAAACTGACATCGTAATATGTTTGTTTGGATTTGTCAGAGAATGGTAAGAACTGAATCGTGGGCATGGGCTGATGGCTTGAAGATATATTTAGTTCTCAAAGCGATGGTATCTACGGTTGTGAAAGAGAAAAAAAGGAAACTGGTCATCAGTTTTGTTACAAAAATCATTACTACACTAAATACGGCTTTTGTTAGAATGGGTGAGCGATTGAGTGAGTAAATAAGCGAGTGAGTGAGTGAGGACTCAAAGGAGAAAGAACGGAAGATCCATTATGAGGACATTTTGCTCTTAATCCATTATGCCCGCATTCAACCAGCTGCCCTGCATGGAAACTAAACTATTAAATGTAACCAGAAAGTTCAATTAAATCGAACACACACACATACACACACACACACACTTTCTCTCTTACACACACACACACGCACGTATGCACGCAGGCGCGCGCCCGTAGAACATCAACACTTTTTATTCTTCCATTGTTGTAAAAACAACAGTTTGTAGTCACGGAGGACGATTTGATCAAGTGCAGCTCACATAAAAGCCGAAAAAAAAGTCTGCCCAATGGTTATAATCTTACAATCAATAATGTCGTCTCAAGTCTGATGGCAGATGCCCTGATGTTCGCCAGGAGTGGGTTGTGAAACGCACTTATCTGCAGCTGTTAATGCTGTCATTAAGCATCCTGGTACTTTTATTTAAAATCAGGAAATTATAACGATCACCGGAAGATGAACATCGACATACAGATGCTGAGAATGTTCACATCACATTTCTTTGTCTTTCTGGTTCTCTCTGCCTTCATCATTCACTCTCAGTTTGACTGTTTCTGCGTTTCCCTCTCATTTCCTTTTCTTCCTCTCTTTAACTTGCTCACTCCTTTAGCCAGTGCTTTGTTCATCCACCCGTTCATTCACTAATACGTCCACCAGCTCACACGTTAAACTAATCACCAATACCTATATCCCTCGCTCAGTTTAGTTTTGGTTTTAACTCTGTCACAAACAAGGAGAAACAAAACATGCACGCACACATACACACGCATGCACGCATACACATTATCGAATAGCCTATCCACGTGAGAATAAAATAATGTTACTTGCTTTCAATATTTAATTCTCGAATATGTTTTATGGGGTATACTCAATAATAATAATAATAATAATATCTCACAATTTTAGTGCTATGCTCTGATCACCAATCAAGTTACATGAACAAAATGAACGGTAGAAGATGTACAGCAAGTGAACACAATGAAAACTACACATCATATTGAACAACAGTATGACAAACTTAGGGCCTAAAACTCCAGATGTTTCTTGAACCATCATGTATATCAAGTATCCCCGTTTTCTTTTCGAACAAGCGTCGCACAGCACTTTTATTAATTTGCTAGCAATCTACCCACTTACCTAACCAACTACCGATTCATCGACCTACTAACCAGACTACATTGTCCTTTCGACTTTATAACGAAAAAAAAAAAAGAAACTCTCCAGGGATTGCCATCCAGCCCAGCAGAGAGCGAAAGCTGGGTGTGGCTGATTTCTGCGCCTTATTAAATTTTGAAAAAAAAGTAGATAATGAAATTATTGATTGACCTCAGCAAGCAAAGTGAAGCGCTCTAGACTGCCAGCTCTGCTCTTGGTGGAAGGCCAGCGAAACCAGCGCTGACCGCTGCTTTCAACACAACAATATGGCGTGCCGGGAAAGGTTCAAGATCTGTACAAAGCGGCTCGAATGTTCTCGAAAACCACTTTACATCTTCACGCTGAGAACATACAGCATTTAGAAGGAAAGCTGCTTATACAAAATAGGCATAAATCAGTGCGCCTGGATGCCTGTCTCTGAAAGCGTCGGCTTGCACAAACTATGATGAGGCGGGTTTTTATTTTTCTTAAAAAAGAGTATGGTCTTCGTGTCATGTTTTCTTCTTTCGTCGGTTATCAAAAGTTTCCTTGAATCACTCTCTTTCTCCACTCTCTCTGTGTGTGTGTGTGGGGGGGGAGGACACAGGGCTTGTTTATGTGGATGTAACCATACTTGCGCGAACGGGGACAACTCTGAACTGAACTACTGTATATGATTATCTCGGCGAGAAAGAGAGAAAAGGAGACGAGGAGAGGGAACAAGGAAAGGATCACTTAGCAAGAAATGTCACGTGATTGACGTCGTCTGCCGACAGAATGATTAGTGTCGGACCTCCCTTTCAAGAGGTTTCAGGAACAGACTCCCATCGGTGCATCCCCTGCTCCCCCACAGCCCCCCTCCCCCGTAAAAAAGCAACATGAGAGAGAGAAACGAGTTAGGGCAAGCCAAACTGTCAAGCACCCTTACTACCCGTCTGTTCCCCCCTCCCTACATCTGACCGAACCTCACGCGAAAGCCGGATCGATCCTAGGTGACGCCTCTAGATCGTGACCCAGTGAGGGTCGGGAGGGTTACACGACAGCCCAGTCGACCTGTCTCTAGCTTCCACCCCCGACTCGTGGCAGACCTGTCGCTTCATTAGGCGCCACCATCGATGTTGTTTTTCTAACAACCGTCGACGGCCAGTATAGAACAGCGTTCTCTCCCTCCCCCCTCCCCCACACACAAACACGCGCGCGCGATCACACACACACACACACACACACACACACACACACACACACACACACACACACACAGACTTTGAAAGATTGATGAAAGTCGTCGGAAAAAGGAATTCCGGAGACAAGGATACGTGGTTGAGGAGTTGGTGGAGGAAGGAAAGTTGGAGTGGGGGAGCGGAAGGAGAGAGGTGGATGGAAGGGACACGAGAAGAGGTGGGTTGTTGACCACAGCTGGAATTCCGATCAATGAATCGGCCAGCCTGTGAGTGATTGTGCTAGGGTAAAGGACGGGTGATGCAGGACGCACCCGGAAGAAAACAAAGAAGGAAGACATTGAGAGGGGGGGGAGGTGTGAAATATTTGCTTACCGGTGTTGCTCTTGATGTTGGTGCTGTAGTAGCCGTCCTCCCCTTGTCCCAGACTCCAGGCGATAGACAGTACTCCACAGGCGAGACGACACAGCAGCACATATGTCCCGCGACCACCGCCAGCACCCGGCAGGGCCTTCATACTGACCGCGACGCCAGGAATCTGCTCCGTCACTAACACCACCACCACGACAGGCGCGTACACTCCACCAACACCACGCAGGGCCGCTTGCTGCTTTTGCTTTTGTTGCTTGCAGCTGTTCTCCGCTGCTGCTGCAACGACTACCACGACCAACACCACCACCACCGCCGATGTTGCTGCTGCTGTTGGTGCCGCCGCCTCGACAACGCTGCACATTTCACTCGGCCATCCATCCTGTTTCGCGGACCGACGACGGTGACCACACTCAACACCACCGACAGCACCACCACTACCACTTGCAGAGACTGTCCTGCTTCCCCCCACCCTTTTCCGTCACCCGTCCTCCACTCGCAGGCGTGTGTACACGTGCGTGCGTGTGTCTGTGGGTGCGTGCGTGCGTGCGGTCGGTCGGTCAGTGCGCGTAGAGCGGTGTGCATGCACGTGTGTGTGCGCGCGGCAGTGCCGGAGGACGGTGGCTGGGCAGGGAGGGGAGTAATCTCTCTTGCTCTTGCAACACCCGCCCGTTAGTACTGTGACTGCACCACAAGACCCGCACCGTGTCACTCTCCTGGAAATGTAGTCTGTTCGCCTCCCTTTGCCCGACCAGATGGACACTTCTCCTCTGTCCACGACGTGCAGCTCGTCAACAGCATGGACACCACCACGGCACCGGCAACGGATTCCACCGGTCTCGCCTTACCATGACGATAATTATTTTTCTTTCGATTGCGTTCTCCGCCGCTCGGCGGGTCCTGCCTCGCCCGCGCGCGCCGGCCGGCAGATTGGATAATGAAGCAGGCTAGCAAGAGTCGCTTCCCTTTGACCACCGAAAAATGGCGGCGGGTCGTGGCTAGCAGACGACAAATCTACAGGCGTCTTGTTCAAGTCTTCGGTGCGATGCTGTCTAAAACAATTGGTGTAAGGACGGCTGGCAGTATGAAATGTTAATGTTTTTTTTTGTTGTTTTGTAAGTTTGGAGGATAATTACGTGGTGGCGTTGTGGTTCATCGATTCGTCTGGAGCTGGAGTGATGCAGTGTCTCGCTGGCTGACTCCCACTCCGCTGTGAGACTGATCGATGGACAGCACGACAGCACGCGCGTAATGTGTGTGGTCTCAAGTCTGTAACCACAGTGGAACTTTCACCACAGCGTGCCCATACTCTGTCGAGCTCCACTTGCATTTGCTGTGTGCACTGGCCTGCTAACTATTCCAGTGCAGAGCCACTGCTTATCGCGTCTAGTGCTGACGGATTTGTGGCTAGTCTACTGCTGACCTTGCTGACACGCTGACAGAACCACGACCTTGACCCTGCCATCTTGCCCAGGGAAGAACAAGAAGAAAATGATCTGTAAATATCTTTTTTCGTCGCCATCTTGCTCGTTGGAGATGGTTGGGGCTTACAAGTGGAGATTATTCAAAATTGCATGCTGTACAACAGAATTTAAGTATTTTATCAACAGGTTTCTTGTACAAAGACAGGATCTTTCCATTCTATTTTTCCTCAAGGTACATGTATGAAACATATGTTGAATATAGTCTCAACTCGTGATCTCGCCTTTATCTCATCAACCCCGCTTTTCGTCGCAAAAGAGTCTTTCTTCAAAGTTTCCCTAGTTATGGATCATATAACCCACTTTACAAAGCACATTCTGCTTTCTCCCAACATATGTATTGAACAGATGGTGGCGAGAGACTGATATTAGAGTGTACTTATTGTCTACTCATGTAGAAGACCGTCGTCTGCACGGACGTTCACCTACCCCACACACCCCACATCACACTCACACAGACACATCCATTGACACTCATTACTGGTAAATGTGTGTGTGTGGAGGGGGGTGTGTGGCCACATTAATCACAATCAACACCATAAAAATGTCCGTTTCAGCAACGGGCATAAGAATAACATTAACTGGTCTAATACTGACTCTAACGAATGTGTATATCAATATATTAAAAAAAATCTCAATACCCCTCTTAGAGGGTCAATGGGTAAAGGAATAATTAAGAATCTTGAATCTTGAATTTTGCCACTTTACTCAATAAGTATAATGTTAACTTCTCAGTCCTCTTCTCCATCATTAGATAACGAATCCTCACAGCTGTGAGCAGCTGATCATTCCAAGTGTGTGTTACATTTTAGCAATCTACAAATACCCCATAATAGAGGTATTTTGATCTCGGACTGATTATCGCGGCTGCAACAACGGGAAAGCAGAAACGTGTGTAATAAATAGCATTTACACCTCTTGTCCCACCTAACCACAGATTACGATACTGTGTATAATATGTAACCTTCAACTTTTTACTTCAACACCTCTGCAATTTCGCATTTTTTTCTTTTGCTTTTAAGTCGGTGAACAATAGCAACAGCGTGTGACAAAGATATCACATGGTCTTGACACGCTAAAACCTTTTTCTATGTTGGTAAGTGATAAAATATTATACTGTCCCGCTCATCGGTCTCAAATCAACTATTCCTTTCAAAACAATAGTAAGCATTATTATCATTCATACGTGTAATGGTTTACAGGGTTGTGTCCGTTGTCGTGATATAGCCTTAGCTGGCGCCTGCTGGCTCGGCATAAAACCATGGACGTCCGTGGTAAACACCATTGGCCCCTCGTCCCCTCATGCGTGAAATAATCTGGGCGTTGCTCTAGCAAGGGAGTTAAGCATTCGTACAACAGGGAGGAAGAATACAGAGTACTGCCCCATTATAGAAAGTACTCATAACGATAACGGGATAGAAATGCCTGCTTGTGGATGCTATATGGTCCGATTAAAATAATATAATATTAAACATGCTCTGTGAATGGAACGTTTAACAAGATGCTATTATTTCGATACTATCAATTTTATTTTATAAACACATTTCTGTAATGTTCAGAGTCGACAGTGAAGTCAGTCATTTCATTACTGACTTCGATTTATTATGCTTTTATGCTTCCAGCCTGTTTGCAACTAGATAGGCTTAAAACATTACATAATTTTAAAATACACATTTTATTTTTCTAAATTTTAAAAGAGTCATTTTATTTATCTTTGTGCTCTAGGCCACCGTAAAGAGCACAATTTATGTGGTATAAAGGGGCCGGTGCGTATTTTTATAAAGCTCAGTAACCCACTTACATTAGAACTAATATATTCAAAATTGTCTAAAAGATAATATCTTGTAATTTTATTTAATAATTACAGGAATAAGGCAACTTTTATAAATTAGTGATGCAGTTAACGATTTGTTGCGTTAAATAATTATCCTTTAAAATATCCTCCCCCACGCATTTTTATTTTGACAAGGGAGAACACTTTGTTATTTGAAGTGTGCTCCCCTGGCAGTATAGGTGGCGCTTTCTTTCTCGTCGGCCATCATCACAGAAGGTATGCACGTGGGGTTAGGGTTGAACATTTTATTGATATCAATGTACAATCGCAATTTTATACAACCCACAGTAGTAACGATTGAAAAGTTAAAGTGTAGTAAATTTAGAAAGAGGTTATTTATTCTCAGGCATTGCACATTTTCTACTAATAATTGTACCCAGTGGCATGTGTTGAAGGCGGCCATTTTCTGTTGGTTTTTTACAGGTTTTTCGAACCTGCGATATTTCACACGATTATGACATTTTATAATAAAACTAAGAATAATTTTAAAACGAATAAATTTTGGTCATTGATATAGTTAAGAAAGAGTAACCAATACCCGATATTAATTAGGAAGAGCAGCCAATCCTATCAGTTCTATTTTCAAAGTATGCGGTCGTGTTAATTTAGGAGGTTCCGTTTTTCGATATGATTCAACAGCATGCGTAATACCACTTTTCCACTTCTTTGCGATTTAGATGTAAATTTGTTAATTTTTATGCAATTAATTTTCAGATGGGTATCTCTGTAAAAGACGTTAACCAGCATGACTTTACCAAGGCTCTTGCTGCCTTCTTGAAGAAGTGAGTTATGTCTATTTGAATTTGGCTAAAGAGTGTCAGCAGTAAAATTGTTTAATAATGGCATTATATTTGATTGTGAATTTCTTACTGAGTGTTATGCAAGTGTTTCGTACCAAGTAATCAATGGACCAAATTGAAAGAAAACAAGAAATCTACTTTTATGCTCATATGGTCTGTAAACGATACCATCATAAGAATAAAACCCTGACTTCATCACCAGCATTTATAAATTCCACTTCTTTGTTTTTCAGGTCAGGAAAACTGAAGGTGCCTGAATGGGCTGATATAGTCAAACTGGGCAGGTTTAATGAGCTTGCACCATATGATGAGGACTGGTACTATACCAGAGCTGGTAACTTATATATGTATTTTTTTAGTGGGGGGGGGTAGGGGCTATGGACTTGCATTAATAACAGTATCCTCACCTGTCAAAAGCGATGCGCACAAAGATTTCTATTTTAAAATCAGTCATTATTGCATTGTGCCAAACTGATGTAATGCATTAGACTTGAAAGATAATATAGCTGGATAATACAGAACAAGTGTGTAGGTGCAAGTAAAAATCATGTAAATTGTTTGGGTGACATTCATTGTAATCATAAAAGTATGCCACCCAATGTCCAAAGTATTATAAATTTTGCTATTATGTGCTTTGAAACCTTGTAACATTAGATGTTTGTTTGCAGCCTCAGTTGCTCGACACTTGTACATACGCTGTCCAGCTGGTGTTGGAGCATTCACAAAAATCTACGGCTGTATGTACACCTTATTTTTAAATAGCGCACTTGGTTATTTTTACTAAAATGTATTGGCTGGCTGTCTTTCATTGACTTTTGTCAGTAGTCTTAGCTCAATTTCAGCTGTCTACCCTTCAAGCTGTCTTTTTTTTTGTATCTTTAAGAGTGATGCTCCATAAGTAAAATTCTTTGTTTTAAGGATTTCAAATCTTGGAGATCAGTGCAGTCAGAGAAAGAGCCCTTGATAATGGTATAAAAAGCAGTGAAATATTGCCCACAACAGCCAAAATTGTTTCTTAGATCAACAGGCCAATGCTTTTAATTGTATGAATCAGTGAAGCTTTAAACGGCCTAAATCTCTTTTAGGACTTTTTTTATTCTGGTATTTCAGGTTTGCATCTTTTCAAAACTTTTTCTTGAAAGAAGTCCCTGATTACAAAATATCAATTCCTTTGATATGCTACATGTAGGGTTTAGGATGATGACCATGTTCATAACTGAGGCTCAGATTTGAACAATTTTTATCATCAGCTTGAGTAATTGCAGTACTGGTGGATTTAAAAGTTTTGTTTTACATCAAGACATTTTCATTGAGTCAACTCTGGAGTTGAAAGTTGCGCTATATAAATTTTTTAATAATAATACATTTTTTCAACAAATTATATTTGAACTATATTCTCTGATGACTTTGCACTACTCTCTCTTCTTAGCGAGCCAGTAGATGCCCATGGTGTAGCTTTTGATGGATTTATTGCCTGGTGTGATTACAATTTCTTAAAACTTAGTGTGAGTAAGACCTAAGAGATGGTCTTTGATCTCCATTGATATTCTCCACCGAGTCTTATAAGTGTCATCCACGACAAGGAGGTGGAAATTGTTCCTGCATTCAAATACTTTGGTACCATCTTCAACATGGGACTTTGCTGGGATGTCAACACTCAAACTGTCGTGAAGAAAGCTCAGCAGCTTCATTTCCTCCAGAAGCTGAATTCTTTCTCTGACTCCCAGCTATTTCTTCAGCTCTTTTATGGATTGCACATAAACAGCATGGTGTCCTTCTTGCTTATCTGTTGCTACAACGATTTGTCAGTGAAGAACGAGCAGCTTACATCATGTGGTATCCACCTGCTTTAAAGTCATTGGGACAGCCCATAGTGCTCATCAGACCCTGTATAACAGGCAGACACTTTTGAAAGTGTCTACGATCCTTCATGGTGACAGGCCTGTCATATCAAAAGAATTTTTCCAACTCCCATCAGACTGCTGATTCATGGCTGATCATATGGGCTGATGCTGTCTGTTTTTTTGGCTGTGCATCTTATGAATGTTGCTTAGTGCGTTGGATGCCGAGGTCTGTTTAATGCATATGAATGTGTTAATTTTTATCGAGCTGCCCCAAGTTGCCATCTGGGACAACTAGTGTACTCTTATCTCTTATATTCATGTCAGTGTCAAAATATCTCAGACTTGGCCATGGTGTCCAAAACCACTTTTTTCTTGACCCGCCATTATTAACCTCAAAGTAAATAACATCTTCAGTTTGTACACATGACTGATACACAATTAAACCCATTCCATGGCTTTCATTTTGTCTTCTTTCCTTTTTGCATCCTACGTGCTATGTCTTTTTTATTTGTACTGGTTTGTTGTAAACTGTCATTTTGTTGGTGTTTAAAGTCTGCTGCAACCTTATTTTCCATGATTTCCATGAGCATACCAGTTAACAGATTAAGCTTCTAAAATCTTTATCAGCCTGTAGCAGTTTTCTGCCTTTGAATTGTATGTGTTAGACTTAATTTGCTCTGACTCCATGTTAATGGCTTTTGGGTATTTTGACTGTCATTTACAATTTTACAAGATGTACCAAGCTTCTTGTATTTAGTAATGCTTTATATTTACAAAAAATGTGAATCTTTTTCAGCAAAGCAAAGGAATGGCACAACCCCAAGCCACAATTGCCGGGGTTCACGCTCAGTCGCTCGCAAAATCCTTCAGTCCCTAGAAGGTCTCAAGATGGTGGAAAAGGACCCCAACACAGGGTAAGGGATTAGTCATCTTATTTAAGTGTATTTGTTTTTCTGTTGGCTGTGCTAATCTTTCAGTGTAACATCAGTACCGTCATTTCTCCATTTTCAACACCTTTACAATAACACATTAGTGTTTATAAAAGTACATTGAATTGGACAACAGTTTTAAAGGTGAGGAGTGAATTGAGAAAATTGTGGGTTTTGTGTCCCTGTTCTGTGACCTCAAATTTTGATGCCTTCAGGTGTGATCAATAAGGTGTGAATGGTAATGAGTCTTTAATGAGACAGACTGTATTTATTTAACAAGGGTGTAAATGCTTTTGCTTTGTCTTCTGATTATAACACGTAGTTTTTCCCAAATAGCTGAGTTTATAGTCACAGCATCAGTAAACATTCTGGTTTAAAATTAACAATTTGAATTCAGCATTTACTTCTGTCAGTCAAGTGGGGTTTAAGGTGAGGAGCGCCTCGAAAAAAAAAATCGATTTTGGGGTGCCAGGGTCAAATTTAGGTTAACACCTGATTTGCGTGATATGGCATAATAAATCAGATTCTGATGTGTTTTTGTTAGTAAATGTATGTTTTGATACTAAGTAAAATCATTTTTCACTCCTACCCTCACCAATTTTCTATTCAAGCCTCATGCTGATACGAAAATGGCTCTTGTTTAAGCCTTGGTTACGTACACGAGGAGTACGCGAATGTCGACATGTTATATACTGTTTGAACCGGGATTGTCTTTCATAGCTTGCTATACAGGTGAAAGGCCTATGATAACAATAGTTTCTAAGCTATTATATGTTTGACAATTAAAGATTTTCTAAGGTTTTGATACGAAAATGGCTCTTGTTTAAGCCTTGGTTACGTACACGAGGAGTACGCGAATGTCGACATGTTATATACTGTTTGAACCGGGATTGTCTCCCATAGCTTGCTATACAGGTGAAAGGCCTATGATAACAATAGTTTCTAAGCTATTATATGTTTGACAATTGAAGATTTTCTAAGGTTTTGATTATGATAATAAAACGCAACGGTGCGATATACCGTAAATTTTATTTAGCGAGTCAATACAAGCTTTTGTTTCTGGCATCTACACACCCCCATCCCCCTCGCACAATGAGTACACTTGTTTTACGATATAATAAACATTTCTGGAGCTTGTCTTAGTGGCAGGACAAATTATACAAGTTTTCCAATGGACGTTTCCTTCCTATAACCGTTTGTTCCTGGTTGCATAGAAATGAAAACTTAACAGTAGCGTCACTATCAGCTGGAAGATTTAATAAATTTGGCTATGCGGTAATGAAAAATGTCAACCTCACATTTAGATTGTGATGACGAATGACAAACCATTTAAATAAGCAAATTTGCATGAGATCTTAGTGAAATAGTGTTTAATCTAATGCAGGCAGGTATGTTTTTCAAAAATGATCTGATACAAGATATATTCATTTTAAATCTTAAAAATTGAATTTCTCCAATTGCCGTTTTTGACGCCAGGGCTTAATTTTAAAAAAATGTGTCTCAAGATTGGCTTGTGGTACAGCATAAAAATTGTGCAGTTTTATTTAGAAATGCATAAACTATTGGGTAACAAGGAGGATATCCTAGTAGGAACATTATTTAGGTTGAATTGACGCTTGAAGAGAAAAAAATCTTTTTGCTGAGTTTACGGGTGGGTACCATGTTTGACTGGTTATGTCTCGTAGACCTTTTGATATAACAAAAAATTGGCTTGTTGCTGCCTAGATTACTGTCTCTAGTTTACAAAAACACCAAACTTTTGGTATATGACATGGTATTGTGCAGAGGCATTTTTTAAAATGTCTAGATTTTCATTGCACGTGCCCCAAAACATTTGTATGTGCTACAAGTATGGTATTTTAACACTATTTAGTAAATATTTTTCAAAACAAAGATTTTAATATTTTTGAGTAGGTACCTGACCTTAAGTAAATGTGACAACAGTTTCCAGAAGGGGCTGATTATGAGTGACTTCGAAGTTTCTTTCAGGTAAAATTTTTTTGTTGTGTATGCCCTGGAGTCACCCAAATGTCTTTTTTTCAGAGGACGGCGCCTGACACCACAGGGGCGTCGTGATCTGGATCGCATTGCATCTCAGATTGGGTCTCGTGCCGCCACAAGCAAAAAACCTGTCGCTGTTTAATACTGGACACTAAGTGATTAACTACAAATAAAATCCTGTGGAACGGATGATTGTCTTTTTCTTTTTAAGTTGCATAAGGGTTGTCTGATAGTGTGAATTGTCCGCTTAAGGGCAACGTCTAAGTGTTGGTTAAAATATCTTGCCTTTGTAGCCATAGACTATAGAGAGCGCGGGAACAAATAACTTGTGACGTGCATGCGCTAGCTTTTTCATCCCTTCGCCTTTTCTGGCTTCGCTTACACAGTGCGTCTCAGAGCTATTGTTGTAGTTAATTTGACATGCCAGGCACTAGTGCGATTCTAGGCTGCCCAGCATGCAAAAGTCGACACAAAGGCTTATCATTTTTCAGCATACGGCGAGGACGAGAACATCAAGACTGGGAAAAAAGCTCTTGTGTGAGCTGTGAATCGCACTACTAGAGTCTTCCCAGATCGCCAGGTAGACCTGATGAAAGTAATTATGATTAAACAAATTTGTCTACAAGTTTAAAAGTGTATTACAAAATAAATAATGGAAGAAAATAGCTACTTTTCTTTTTTTAACCTCTATTTTTACCTATAGATCTGAAAGGCACCCAACTGAAACTTTCGGGGGCAGATAAATAATAATAGTGAAGATTTTTATAGCGCATATTCACACTCATAGAGAGCATTCTCTTAGTGCTTAAAACGAGAAAGAGACGTGGATTAAGTAGATACAGAACAAAGGGGACGAAAGAAAACGACAGTACTGACGAAACAGAAAACAAAAGGCATCAAGGAACAGAAATATAGTGCTTCTGCGAGAAAGATGGGTAAAGTAGCAAGAGGGATGGGGGGGGGGTTAAGAAGGACGAGCATTGTGTGGACTGTGTTAGGAGTAATGCTCAAGGAAGAGGTGTGTTTTCAGTTCAGATTTGAAAGATTCAGTTGTAGGAAGGTGGCGGATATGGAAAGGAAGAGAGTTCCATTGTTTTGCAGCACAGTAGCCACAAGTCCTGTGACCATATGTTGTTGTTCTGGTGACAGGAACAGTTAGGATACGGTCGTCAGATGAAGAGCGTAGTTGTCTGGACGGAGAATAAGGGATAAGTTCAGAGAAATAGGACAGAAGCCAGCAAAGAAATTAAAACAGCACAGACAGTTTGTACTGAATGCCAGAACGGATGGGTAGCCAGTGTAGAAAACGAAGGAGGAGTGACATGGTCCCGTTTCCTTGCTCTAAGCACCAGACGCGCAGCAGAGTTCTGTACTCTCTGGAGTCTCTGAATGAGGTAGTCAGGGCAGCCTGCCAGCAAGGAGTTGCAGTAGTCAAGTCGAGAAAGAATTAACATCGAAGTTTTCTTCGCCACCCATTTCAAGTGCACCATCGTCCTGATAACACGATGTGAATGTGTTTTATAACAACATCGTTAAAAAAATCAATAAATAAGGATTTAAATGTGTTACAAAATAAATAGAGTTTAAGGCATGCCCCTCAGGGCCTTAGTCTCAATTAATATTTAAGAAACGACAAACCGCTCTCTGTATCACTCAGACAATGAGCCAGAGAGCAAGAGCTTGTTTGTTTTTTTAATTGGTGTTTTACGCCGAGCCAGCAACTAAGGCTATATCATGGCAATGCATCCAGCCCTGTAAACAGATGCCACATGCAAAGAAAGAACAGCGTGCCCGAGACTGAACCCAAGACAGCAAGCCTTCACTGTTTTGGTGACAGGCGCTAACCATTGCGCCAGCGAGAGCCTGTTGACAATACTATTAATTTGACTTTCAAATAAATACAAATACTACATAACAACGCTGTTTGAGCAGAGATATTGTACATTATGATTCATGTATTAAAATATATATTAAAGCATACTAAGAGGATTTCTTCAATATCAAAGCATTCCATGATGTACTCGCGGATACACGACAAAGAGAGCGGAAGCTGGCTGTCAATTAAATAATAATAAATAATAATAGTGAAGATTTTTATAGCGCATATTCACACTCATAGAGAGCATGCTCTTAGCGCTTGTATCGGCGAGTATACAGCGGACGGGAGTTGAGCCAGCGCTGGCCCACTACAAGCGCGCTAAGATGGCTGTCCTTCTTTCTATATAGTCTATGTTGTAGCTAAATAGATTTCTCACAAATTTACTCAGTTGTAGATCATATTGCCTTGCCTTTCATTCGACTTTGTGTGTTTGACCAATGATGGCTAGATAATATGGCAGATCGAATGACGGGGGCACAGTGTTGTGTAGTCTGAATTAGTAGCTGCTACAAAATAACAGAATCTTCGTTTGTTTAGATGTTACCACAAGTCACAACGACGTGACTGTATTGTCTTCTAGGTTTTATATAGTGCAAAAAGTGAATCATCAGCAAGCAGTAATATGAAATAATCAAAATATGTTGCATGAGATTCTAGTTCTCTGCTAAATCTTAAAAATAAAATTCCATGAAACTTGATGTATTCTGAAATAACCAATTAGGATTTTGGATGTATGGAATTTTCATCAGTTAAGTAGCTGCATCAATGATGCAATTGTGAAAATGTTTTAAAGCACATGTGTTTTGCTTTTGGCTCCTTCAATATGGGCGGAAATCACGGACTGCCTCCAAGAATCGTAGTGGTTACATGAAGTACTATGTGTTTAAATTTTTACACCTTTTAAAACTGAGTGATTTGCAAAAAAATTTTGTGTTCTAGATTAACATGAGCGGTGGCTATAAGGTTAAAAGGCAAACATTTAAAAACAATATATACAGAGTGCTAGACATATATATATATATATAATAGATATGAAAATTCTTATAGAATAACAGTTAACATCCATTACAAGGTGTAACTAAGCAAGTTTGGTGATGCAGCTCACATCATCTTATCTCGGTCAGACATTTTAAATGTTTCATTAAATGCAACTCCTTGTCTCACTCAGCCTCCCCTGTGGACGGTGGATCATACCTGAGCCCTTGCCTCGGTTTGATAGGATCAGCTGGCCTTCTGTTATTCAATAACAAAATTCAAATATTACTTATTATGATCCTGTCATTTTCAGTTTTTGGAGTACAAATCCATGTCAAAGTGAGTAACAGGCAACCATCTCAATCATAGCTCTTGAGACATTGCCTGTTTTCAAATATAACGAATTACAATACAATACAATACATCTTTATTGTCTATGTCTGGTCACAACAGAGATAGAAATTTTCCTTTGTTGCTGGGATTGTTACCAGATTGATAGACTGATTCAGCTCTTTAGGGGAAATACTACATGTCAAACAATTCCTGGAGAAGACAACAGTTTCTTCCCTCATTTATTTTTGCACAGCGCTGTGTGCTTAGTGACACTACCCAGTGCGAAACAGTCTCTGTGGTTGTGAAGTTCACTTCAGAGGAACCGAGACCTAAAGATTAATTTTTTTTTTTTTACTTTTATCACTGCGAACATTAAGCAATACAACCAAAACATATCACCTGAACCCTAAGATTACCATTCTTGTTGAGTCATGCAATCAATGATGCTTGGCTTTGGGGTGAAGGTAAAACGTTCACATTCTTGCATTGACATATCTTCACATATCTTTTGAGGGGGCAGCTGCCGCCCTGGTTCCCATGCCACTGAATACAATCAAGGTTCATATTCCACTATCCAGTCATTGGTCAATGCCAGCTTGATTGGGACTACTGACAAAGCATTGCACAGTGGATTTGGCAGCTCGTGGCACAGACGGTGATGAGGGCGCTTGACAAGAGTGACATGCCCAGAACTCATCGTGTCAGTGTAGGTCTTCCCTACAATAGGCTCCCGCTGTCTGTTCATTCCGTTGTTCCCAACATAATGACGGCTCTAAATAACTTAAGATGTTAACTTTTTATAAACAGCAATAAGCTGCAACTGGTTACAACCTCATTTGAAAGGAAGTAACACAAAGACACCCCTAAACTCATCTGATGTTCGTGGCGCAGTGGCTAAAGCCTCTGTCCCCACTACAGCGAGAAGTGGGTTCGCATATTGGGTTAGACATACCTTTGGATGTTACACCTGTCTACCGAGCTATCATTGTTTTTCTCTGGGTACTCCGGTTTCCCCCACTTTGCGTGTGTGTACATGAATGCTGGTGGTTTCTTACGATTTGTGACTGCTATGATAGGGCAAAAAGGCTACGCAGGGCTTCTGCTAAGGGACCCCTTCTTCAGATTTCTCAAGGATCCCAGGCTAACTCTAAGCCGTCTAAGGGGTCCCGTTACAACGTGAAAAAAAAATCACAGGTAGTAGATCGAACAGGGCATGATGATGTGAGTTCACGATCTTCATTATCTTGCTGTTTATCTTCACCTTCACTTTCTTTCCGTTTCTGAGACGACGATTTTAACCACGCTGTCAACATCTTGAAAATAGGTTAATGGAACTATTTCCGGTAAGGGGAAAAAAAAAACCTCAGTGCAGGGGAAGCTACTCTCACCTTGTAGCAGACGACAACAATAGATTGGGCTACGATGTCAGACACTACACTTACCCAATTTTGTATCTGTTTTTCGCCCAAATTTGACGGGGTCCCCTGGGACCCCATTGACGAAAATTGAAAGGGTCCTCAGAACTTTTAATGCGTACTGTACGCAATTTTTTTGCATTAGCAGAAGGCCTGCTACGAACGAGACACTTATTCAGTAAATAAAGGTCCGTGCGCCTATTGACTCGGACTGTCACGTGTTTCATACGACAGACATAATCACAATTGAAATCGATCTTCTTTCATGAAGCTACAAAAACATTGCTTCGTGTCTCTCAATGCTGCATATTTTTTTAACATAAAAATGCATCTACAACCGCTGGTTAGTCACAAGATCAGAGAATATAATTATTGTCAAAATAAAAAGGGTTAGACGAGAGAAGCAAATGAAAGGACCAAAAAATAAATTATGTATGCATTTATTCATTTCCTTTACCAGTACGTCTTGGCCTATGGTGGTCATTCGATCTCCTTACTGTTCTTAAAGGGTATGGGGAGGGCACTAGACAGACACAGCGGCAAACAGGTCGGTCTTGGTCTCCTGTCTTACGCCTTTTAAGTCGTAATATCAGCCACGAGTTTACTCAACAAAATTGGTCATTTGGCAACAAGCATTCAGAAAACAAATCAGGCAATGGCGCAGAACGCGATTTTCTCAAAAACCATTGAGTTTAACAGGTTTTTTCATTTTGATTCTTTAGTTTGAAGGTTCGTATTGAATGTAAATGCAGACGATAGGTTAATACGTAACAGATGCCACCACTCGGGCATTAATTTAGCCTGGGCCTGGGTCGATTCGACTTTCGGTGTTGGGATGATGTGGTCTTAGGTGGGACGGTATGGTCATGGCGGGGTCGATTCGACTCAAACGGGAGGTCGATATAACCGGGACAAGATGGTTTTTGGTCGAAATGACCGGTCCGTGTTCATTAATTGTTGTCTCTTTACCAATCCATTGTGCTTCATTAACGACCTTTGCAGAAGTCACGTGTTTATACAAACAAAATTCTTGTAACCGACTTTGTACTTCATTGCGACCTTTTGCAGAATAGATAGTGTGTTAGCGAAAAGAAGCGCCCGCATGTAACATGTATATAAAAACAGAAGAAACACGTGACTCGCTTCTTTTACTCTTTCACTTCGGGGGAGACAGAGAAAGTAGCGACGACAGCGACACACGTTGAGGAGAGGTGAGCTGGAGGGAGGATGTCAGCTTTCTAAAGTGAGACGTATTTTTTGTAGAAACAAGATTTTAGGTTAAGGTTAGAGAGCATCCTTTTATGTTTGGTTGTTTGTAGTAGCAGTAATAAAATAGTATTGCACGTTATGAATTATTGTCATGTGTTTACCTGCTGCCATCTTCTCGCCCTTGTCTATCCGCTCTCTCTCTCTCTCTTATGTAACAAAGGCACGTGGCTCCCAGGTAAGTGGAGTAACCGTTCATACCGGGTAGCGGTTGGCCCAGTCACACTCAGTTTTTATTTTCTTTCTTTGTGCCTTTCTTTTTTTTTTTTTTTATTCCTTTCATTCTTTTTGCTCTGTAGCGGAGGCACTTTCTTCTGGTAGGACAGGTCGAGTTGTCCCCAGATATTGTAAGCGGTGGATATCTAGGAGATCAATCCTGGAGCGTCCCCACTGCCCCGGTTCCCCGTGATACTCGTACCGGTCGCTGGGAGGAGAGAGCACAAGGATAGATGCTGCAGCGGACCACTCAGGTCTGCCGATAGGGCGCGCGGTCATTGCTGATCCCGGCCTCGACCGATCCGGCATGAAGTTTATTCTGCGGCAAATATCCATAGTCCTTTATCTGGGCTTATACACTTGGTGACGCATCATTTCTCTCTCTCTCTCTCTCTCACACGCACGCACGCGCGCGCGCGCTGGCCGCCTGAATTGTTCAACGTCGGCTTGTAATTTTTGTAAAGGAACGCAGAACAATTTTGTCATCACTGATGTGAAAGACAAGGGGTGGGGAACCTTTCTTCTGCCAAGGGCCATGTGAATATTTATAACATGATTTCGTGGATTGTTCAAAGCTATAAACGTTAAAATTAGCCCACTGTATTTAATAAAGCCCCAGTACTGCCATAGTGTGTGTACACAATTAAAGGATGCTTGTCTCTAACTGTACTCCGAGTCACCGCAACACAGGCGGAAAGGCTGCAGATGTCGCATGAAGACAAAGCTCATGACCGTTTTCTTTCGAGAGCTTGTTTGTGTATCGTGGCTTAATCATGATCCATTTTCTTGGCCTCCATGGAAACCTGATCGCCGTACGCATGTGAATTATCGTCGACAGCTTGTGTTATTGTGCATATGATATACAGAGCGGTAACGAGCTTTGTCTTTATGCGCATGCGTAGACATTGCCAAGACGGTCATTTCGTCCCAGATGTCGAGGTACGCGACACAGACAACCGAGGAGAAAAATACGAGTCTGTCCTGTCAGGTACTTGTCTGTATCCTGTCTATCCCGTAATAGGCGGTACTTGCGCGTCCCTTAAAATTTATCTTATTATCAGGATTCACTTAATATAAAATGTGTAATATATAATGTGTAATCTCTCCTAGATTTAATGAATTTCGAATTCCGCCTGCGGTTGCCTAGGTAGGGCCAGACCATAAGCCTTCACGGAGCTTATACAGCTCGCGGCTGGATGCTCCCTACCCCTCGGGTAGACAAAACCCTGCCATGAGCTAACTCCGTTAGTGGCGATGCTGTACCAGAGGGACACCTATACATAATTATAAAGGTCTTGTTTCAACCGGCCAACCGTAAAGGAATCGGAAGTCTTGTGCCGATGCTCTTTTTTTCCCCTTCGGTTCGTTTGGCTCTAACCTTTCCAATGAAATCTTTGTACTCATTTTGTTTTAAGCTCAACCACTTCCTGCACTGGTCAAAGTTATTGATTATTAGTTGCTGATTATATTGGAGCAGCAAGCTTCCTAAGGTCGACCCAGCTGTCAGGAATAAAAACAGGTACCACCCTCACATAACGCTGGCCACGAGAAAAGTGCGGTCCCTGACACCTCACTCCCTAAACGACCCGAACAGGTTAGGAGACAATCTTTGCCCTTTTAAAAAATAAAAGTATAAACCTAATAATGAAGAAAATTTTCATTACATGTCTTACGTCTTTAATATCAGTAAATAAATGTGATGTCATTAAATGTAGCTGCAACTCTGAAATGACCATTATTCAGATGTTTGACGAGTGGATGCAATAAAAAATACATTGCTTCACGTGTGACATACCGTGTTTGCACCTAACTTTATAAACGACGCGATCTACATAGTATGTCAGCAGTGAGTTTTCCTTTATCAGAAAAAATGCTCCATTTTATTACAAAAGATACCATAGACAGTTAACATACAGCTGCTATCACAACGACTGTCCCTTTTGGCAATAACAACATTCAGAACGGTCGTCAATGAATCTGATGGCGTATAGTTCAAATCGAGCTTTGTGAAGGCAATCCAGATGTGAATAATGTACACACTAATGAGAAAATGTAGATGAATAAAAGAAAAAACAAAACTATTTATGTTACTGTTTATTTTACGCCGTCATTGTCCATTAACCAAAGCACAACAAGTGTAATTAATACGAGAAGAGAACACATGTTGCAGTAAATTATCCTGGAGGTGATGAGCGACCTGAATCGTTCTAGAATCGTCAGGGCTGCCGAGTGGAAGAAGCACAAGATGGAGGCTAGAGTCTGCATCGTTATTGCGCTCCTCGGCCTTGTCATGGTAAAAGCTAATCCTGGTAAGCGTAGCATTTTTTTGAATATATCTATCTAATACTGCAGTTTTAAACTGCACCAAGCGCCTTTTATTTCTTTGGACGTTTTCGTTCACTGTTATTCGCCTGCTTGTCATGAAATATCACCTGTATGGCCAGGTTGCAAGCGTCTGCAGGTCCTTGTCAGCTCTCTTAACCTTCTGTCGCCGTAGGTCAAGAAGGTCCTTCTGTTAAGACATGACTTTTACTCCGACTATACGGAGCCAAGCTAGATGCCATCCAAACTACTTTTGAGTGTAAACTTATGACTGTGTCTCTCTATGCTGACAGTCCAGCCTCTGGTGTAGTTATCTCTTTCCTAGGCAGGGCCAGTGCTGAGCTTTGTTGTGCCCCAGACAACAATTGCACCCGCTCTCTCCCTCTCGACGACGACGACGACGATGATGATGATGATGATGATGATGATGATGATCTCTTGCAGCGACCAGTGACGTGGCGTCAAACCTGATAACCTCGGAGCGGCAGAAGCCTTACAACCTTCTTTCGCAGGAAGATTCAGCTGGGATGTCGGGTGGGGAGAGACGCCGCAACGGGTTGTCTGTGAGAAACACCCGCGGCGCGTGGGGACGTTGGAGGGGAGACTACGACTCGGACTACTTCTTACCCTACTGAGCGGACGACTGGACAGGCAGTATGTCATCCTATGTTGACCACATCAATGGTGACTAAATAAACTGCGAGTCGTTTCCTAGAAGGCGACAACCCCTTCAACAGCGATTCATTATTTTACTGAATTGTGAAAATACATATACTTGTCACTTGATAGACTACTGGAAGACAAAATGAAGTTCTAATAAAATGCACTTGCCTGTGAGTGCTGGGATTTGTGTGTGTGTGTGTGTGTGTGTGTGTGTGTGTGTGTGTGTGTGTGTGTGTGTGTGTGTAAACACAATTTCAGTATTTTTTTAGGTATAGAATTCAAATTCTTACTTGAACGTTATAGTTTAAATAGATTCCTTTATTTCTTAAATTTAAAAAAACGGACATTCTGAGATGTTCTCTACCTCCACGATTAGGTCGACCGAATTTAATTTAACAGTTTTAAGGCTATAACTTTCAAGATCATATCTTCTTATCCTTAAACTTACTTTACTCCACTATAACTACTGCTGGAGGACGAACGGAGAAGATTGTTCGAAGAAACTGTACGACTCACCTGCATTACTTTGCACGTGTCGCGCGGTTGACTTCACACCCGGTTCCCGCACTTGGGTGGATTTTACAGCAGAAGGTGGATAGCAGATGCAAACCACTGAGTCCACAGCTGGTTTTTGCTTCAGTAAACGGCTGTACGTGAGACGTGGAATCGTTACAGCATGTGTATATTGTCAATACATATTGTCATGTACTCGCCAAATACAGTCGTCGGTCGTTGGTCGGTACACTTTGTGTGGTGCAATCGTCCTCATCTTACAGGAGGTGACGTGAATAGAACCACATGTACATGTTAAACAACTGTGTTGAGAGCTCATTTGATAAACTTGAGTATCTTGATTGAATACAAACAGGAAGAGAACTGCAAGTATGAGGAGTAATTGGAGCAGCAGGAACAGGTGTGAGCTGGTAGAGGCCTAGATGTGGAAATTATTAGTTATGATTAATTTTATTTTTTTATAAAACAAATGTCGAAAAGACTAGAAAAATATTGCAAATAACTGAAACCTACATTAAAGTAATTTTTTTTAATCGTATCTAGAAATGGTTTGGTACAATCATCTACATGAAAATGTCATTCTTCCGTTTTTTACCGCTTCGCGAGTTATTTCACGAAAATCTGTTTGGAATATTAACATTTCTTTTGATGTAGTGCCTCCGAATGATACCTTATATTGTTTTAAAACTTTCTTTGATATAGTTTTATTTTTAAATAACGTGTAGTAAAATCCTCAAATCTCTCGCTGGAAACTTCTAGAAACGGGTAGAGCAGTAAGGGGTGGGTATCGTCTAATTAGCAGAGACCATATCTCAACATACTGGGTAATGTTATACAGCCTCCTCCGAATAACTGTCTCTCACTCTCAGAAACCTCAGCCTTTTGCTAAAAATACCAAGTGAAGAAAGTCTGTACACCAAGCTGCTACGCTTGTTTTCCTGTCGGACCTGAACGAATATTTTGAAGAGACTGAAGGAAGGAGCTGAAAACAATGTTTAGAACAGAAATTTTTAATTATTACGAGAATTTTCACCTGCTTTAGTGTACAGCTACCGACATATGGCAATATTAACACTGGAGGGAGATAGATATAGACAGATATAAAGAGATGGAGGTAAAGAGAGATACAAAAAGATATGGAAAAGGAGAGAGAAAGAGAGAAAGAGAGGGTAGTGTTATTGATGTCAAAAGATGGGATGTTGCTCAAGGAACTCAAGGTGATTGGTCAAGTGTCAGGGAGGTAGGAGTAGGTGAGTGGAGGGAAGGGAGTCCATATTTATTCAGCTGTTGTATCTAACAGCTTCTGTACGACTCTCTTATTTCTTACAGACCAGCCACAGGCAAGTCCTACTGTATGAGGGTAAGTCTGCTTATTAGACCGATATTTACACTAATTGTTGCAGAGAAATAGTCTTACTATAGCTCTGGGTTATCTTTTATCCGTTCGAATACAGGAAAGATGACTAATCATGATAACTTGATAACAGCATAATTAAAATTCATAGATGCATCTGACAGGTTTTGCCGATACGCAGAAGGGTCAAGTGGAAAGTTATTCCTACTTTCATGACGAAGGATAAATTTGTGAAAACAAGAATGCGTCCTGCGTATATTTACTACATTATTATTCTTACAGCCAATTAGAAAAGTTTTCAGTGAATAACATTCTCCTCGTGCTCGGTATGTTTTTTTTCTACCGATAACAATAAATTACAAAAAATAATCTCGTTCCAGGAAACAAGTAGCGGGGCTAGCATGCTACTCCCTGCGTTTTTCATCTTGATACTCATATCGTCGTTGACGACCTCCTCGTCTCCCAACATTTTGTTCATCGTCACTGACGACATGGGGTGGGCTGACGTTCAGTGGAGAGACTCCTCCATGTACACCCCGAACCTGGAGCAACTAAAGACGGAGGGGGTGGAGCTGACAAACGCATATTCACAACCGTCCTGCACCCCTTCAAGGGCTGCTTTCCTCACTGGTATCTACCCGTTTCGCATGGGTATCCAAAATTCAGTGTTTAAAGAACTCGAAAACATCTCTGTGCCGCTGGACAAGAAGATGCTGCCACAGAGTCTGAAGGAGCTCGGGTACGCCACTCACATGGTGGGCAAGTGGCACCTGGGCTTCTGTTGCTGGGACATGACACCCACACGTCGAGGGTTTGATTCCTTCTACGGCATGTACACCGGTATCGCCGACTACTTCACCCACATCGGACACTGGAACGGCTACGACCTCGTCTTCAACGAGACACCGGTATGGTCAGCCGATGGCACCTACTCCACACACCTGTACACTCAGAGAACCATTGACATCTTGAGAACCCACAACCGATCCCAACCTCTCTTCATCTACCTGGCTTATCAGGCCGTGCACGGCCCGCTCCAAGTGCCTGAGCACTACGTCAACAATTTCTGTGCTAACGTCACCACGTCGGAAGACCGGAAGTTGCGATGTGGGATGGGGGCGGCCATGGACGAAGGCATCGGTAACATCACGCGCGTGCTGGATGAGCTGGGCTACATGGACAACCTGCTCATCTTCTTCACCTCGGACAACGGCGGCCCCGTAAACACTGGCTCCAGCAACTGGCCGCTGAGGGGCTCCAAGTTGACTCTGTGGGAAGGAGGAACCAAAGTCTTGAGTTTCCTCTACAGCAAGTCACTGTTGAAAGGCAACACATCCTACAATGGACTTGTTCACGCTGTCGACTGGTAAGTTTCGCGTTTCGTTTTAAAATGATTCAACAATGTTCCGTTTTATAGACGTAATTTTAATATCTTTTCATATAAGCTATATTAAATTTGGCATTCAAAAAATACTAGTGTCAGTAAAAATACAATTGTATATTTTGTTTGTACGTTTAAAAACCCGTGTTTGAGAGTTTGATTTTCCCTCTCATTTTCTTCCTTTTTTTTTTTTTTTGCTTGAGTCATGTCTTTTGTGCTAAGTTGTTTGAATTATCAGGCCTTAAAAGGTGTCAGATTTAGTTACAGAAATCAGTTGAAATGATCGTAAAATATGAGCAGTAGGCTCCACGATCAATTTACAGGAACAAATTCGGACCTCTGTTACATTATTTGCGAAATTTTAAAAGAATAGAAAGTGGGGGAGGGATTTACTTGCCATCCCATCATGATGGTGAATTACGTGGCCACAAACACAGGCACCCGACTCTTTTACGGCTGGCTGGTGCCAACGGGACCAATCCGAATATAGATGGCCTTGACATTTGGGACAGCATCTCCACCAACGGATCTAGCCCACGGCAGGAGTTTGTCTACGACATCAACGATGTCAAAAACTGTTCTGCGCTCCGTTACAAAAATTATAAGATGACGTGGAACAAACCAGGCAATCCAGGTATTGATTTCTCTCTTTGTATACCTGTGTGTGTGTGTGTGTGTGTGTGTGTGTGTGTGTGTGTGTGTGTGTGTGTGTGTGTGTGTGTGTGTGTGTGTGAGAATGATTTTGAGAACAAAAGGTAACGAAGATGCCTGAAATTTTCCTGTATTTCCATTTTTCTTTGTTTGTTTGTTTGTTTTTTTGTTTCTTTCTTTGTTTCTTTCTTTCTTTCTTTCTTTCTTTGTGGATGTAGCTATATGTCTCCTTGGCCTGACATATTTGTGTACATGATGTGTGCATAAGACGGGTGGTACAACCCTCCACCCGGGGTGGCCCAGCCTCCGGAGTCGAACTACGCCGCACAGTACATGCTGTTTGACCTCGACACCGATCCCACGGAGACGACGGACATCAGCACGCGGCGGGACATGAAGAGGGTCTACAAGTACATGAAGAACAAGCTGGACGGCCTCAGACTCACCATGTCTCCATCGCTGCACCCGCCCAGGCTCGTGGAGGGAAATCCTAAGAACTGGGACGGGGCCTGGACACCCGGGTGGTGCTGACCATGAAGACTTCCGGCAGTTCTACCCCTGAGCCCGAGCAGTGACGAGGCAACGGGTGAAACGCATGTGCATGGAACTTGATAGGCTGCTGAAAAAATGAAGTTCCACTGAAATGTGTTGGCTTTTTAGAGCTGTGTGTGTGTGTGTGTGTGTGTGTGTGTGTGTGTGTGTGTGTGTGTGTGAAGTTTGGGTTGATAGAAATACTCAGAAATAATGTGTAGAGATACTTAAGAAGGCGTATCTTGCACAAAAAACAGGCTTCGTAACAATTATAATAAGTCGTCAGAACACGCATTTATATGCATTCATTAACTCGTTCATTCGTTCCATGTAACAAGTTCAAAGAGAGAGGTTTAAAGAAATAGAGAGATATAAAAGACAAACGAAGAGAGAGAGAGAGAGAGAAATGGACAGGCAGAGAGAAGAAACGAGATGTTGGTTCCTACATACAGATACAGATACTGATATTAAGTTTCCGGTATAGAGAATCATTTTTTTCTTTTCCTTTTTTTCACTTTGCAAGACTATTTCAAGCGCCACTGAAACGTTGAAAAAGACAACTTAAACTTGAAAAGGAAAACAATTCTTGTCAACAAGTCTTACTAAAAAGATAATACCATTGCTGGTTTAAAACTGGAATACAAGGTATCTTGCATGCTAATTCAAACAACCTAAATGTCACGTAATATTTGCTCTAAATTTGCCCATGCGATTAAAATAGACTGGAGGTTCAATGAAACTTTTCTCAAGCTCTTAGGACTAGAGCTGTGTCTGCATCAACTCCCTGTGACTTTGGACGCACCGTCAGTACCGGCAAACAGTGTGTTCACTCTGAAAGATTAATGACCGAGGTACATTAACAAGGCTTGAGTACACAGGTTTCACAAAACCAGTCATAACCTCGCACGTTGTGGTCTCCTTTGTACCCGTTAGCCAATCTCCAGATACCCATTTACTTAGAGGTGAAAGTTTTCACCCTCCAGCAGAGAAGAATGGTTCGACTTGTGTGAGGAGTGGTGATGGTACCGCCAATCATTACCACAGGGCAGCTGGCATCGCGTGTGCTCCTCCCTTCCCTCGCCCCGGATCGAATTCTTCTTTTTCCGCGATGGGTGCCCTTTCCCTAACTTGACAGATTAAAAGCTCATATTTGGCAACAGGAACTAAACAGGGGCTCTCTTCCCCACCTTAACTCTCTCCCTGCGTCTCGTTCCCTCATGAGATAATATCACATTATGTGGTTGTCAAAGTTTGAGACGTGTCAAAGTTATTTTCCCGGCACCTGCACGTGAAAGTAAGTTACAAATTGTGCTCATATCCATTCTTTTGAGTGGAGAAACTTCCTCAGTTCTCAAACTTCCCTATCGACCATCACATCTTGATTATGCGAAGAATCCATTTTTATTTAGGAAGGATCTTAGCAAAGTAGCCAAGTTTTCGCCAACTATTCCGCAACCTCGTCTTCAGCAAATTGTCGTTCATTCTTCGTGTAACAGAGGCGTAGGAACCAGGTGGTCAAGGGGAGGGGAGGCAGCCACATCCTAAAAAAAGATGCAGAGGAGGCAAGAATGTGAACATCCTTCACTGTCAGCATGGAGTTTGCCCCGCCAAAAGCCGAGCATCTTCCTACGCCACTGTTAGTGTAGCGTGACCCGGATGTGAACCAGACTTCACAAGGGTTTTCCCAATATCTTCATGTTATGTCTACTTCCATCAGTGCTGTGTCCAACGTACTTTGAAGAGACTAAAGGTAGTCATTGCACACTGGCAAGAGATTTTAAAACCTTATGATATTTATGACAATATAAACCTCTAAAAGCAATGGAGCATCGGGTCAGCACTTTATTAGGTGCGTCATTGTTCATCCTTCTGCTTTGTGCTTCAGAATGGGGTAAGTTTGTGAGAACAAATGTTGTTAGAGTAGCTTAGTGTCTGTCTCTCATCTTGGCTTAGAACCTGTTAACAGATGAGTGTCGAAATCATAGCGTTCATTGCGTAGAGATGTTGTACAACAGTGGTTCTCAAAGTATTTCGGACCGCGGACCACTTTACTCAAGTAAAAAGTACGGCAGACCACCAAGGCCTTAAATCACTCTGTACCGTGAATTTCAAATTTAAATTGCCGCATTTGTTTCATTACAATTCAAAACTAAATGTCCTTTTGTGACAGTGCCATAGTAATAAGTTGACATAAAATTACATACCTAGTTCTTTATAATTAAAATGTTAATGCGATGAATGCAGTTGTTTTTGATGAGATATTAAGATTATAATATCTGGATCAATGTTGGTGAGTTTCAATCTCATGTCAGATTTCACGTTCAACCGGCTTCTCTACAAGCCTATCTGGCGATTTAAAAATCATTTTGCTGCCATACTGTTCTACAAGGTGATCAGTGGGTTCACTAGCGGTTGTCATACGACACTTATGTTGGTCAGAAAAAAAACAGAAAGAAATAGAACATCGATGACAATAAAGACGACAATGTTGCAGAAGAAGAACAAGAAGAAAATGATGATGATTGACGATGATGATGATGATGATGATGATGATGATGATGATGATGATGATGGTGGTGGTGGTGGTGGTGTGGTAGAAATGCTGGTGTAGCGGCGATAGTACTTGCCAAACTCCTTCTGTCGAAGTATATTGGCGAGTTCTATTTACGTTTCTATAAATATGGGTTGAGGTGTACGTGCGCGCGCGTGTGTGTGTATGTATGTATGAAAAAGAGAGATAGGGAGAAAGAGGTTTTTGATCAGAACCAAATGCTTGTGCATTATTTATCGTCAGTGACCTCTGACCCGACGTTTAGCTATCTTTATTACAGGATCTCGTGGGTTTTCTCTGGACAACTACAACGAGTCCATTATGGTGGAAGAAGACGTGATGTCAAAGATTGAGTTTTCATGTCGAAACTTCACCACACCTTACACGGTTTTTGTTCTTCACAAAGCCACGGGCTTGAAACATTTCATCACGACATGCAGGTTATGGAGGTCACACGATAACTGCACCAGCAGTAATGACCAGGTGTGCCAGTGCTCGGGTCCTGACCACTTCAAGCTGACCAAAACGTTTAAAGCTGAGGACACGGGACAGTTGTTCTTTCAGCTGCTTAACGCATCACTAAAAAAACTCGTTAACATTTCTGTCATACGTGAGTACTGCTTAGCTTGATGACTACTTAGTGTCTCGAATCATTGCAGAAACCCTTTTGAAAGAAAGAAAGAAAGAAAGAAAGAAAGAAAGAAAGAAAGAAAGAAAGAAAGAAAGAAAGAAAGAAAGAAAGAAAGAAAGAAAGAAAGAAGTAAGTTTATAACGCAGTGTTGTTTTTGTCCAATAGCGAAGACCACGACCCCTTATCAGAGCAGAATGACCAGTCTCTCTTCATTCAGTCACTCCACACCAGCTGAGAAGTGGATGTCGAGCTCATTATCCACTACCAGAAAACCGACGAGTTCCACTAGCGGAAAGGAAGTCAAAGCGACTGCGCAACAAGTCGTGTACATCATCGCAGGTACAGTCGCCATGCTGTCCATCAGCGCGGTGGCCATCGTGTCGTCCGTCGTCATGGCTCATCGTCTGAGGTCCCTCCGTCAGCCTGCGAGAGGCACTAAGCAGCGGGGGTGACTCTTTCAATGTCCACTCGTGACAGGTACCGATGGTCAACCCAAACCATCTCATTCTACCTTCAACTTTTACAGAAAAAAATACAAAACGACGAAGAAGACAAAAAGGAAATCTCTGTTTCTTTTTGCTGAAGCTGTAAGATCAAGAAAGTGATGTAAGAGAATGTTTACAGAACAGCTACTTAATTTAAATAACGTCTTCCTGGTACAGACAACGAGTGCTGCAACAAAAAGGAATGATTTCCTGGTACTGAAGACACTTAGGAAGTTCACAATATAGAATAACTTTCTCCTGCGAATACACGTCCCGTTTACAATACAACTCGAATGTTAAATAATGTTATACTACTTTTTTTCTTTAAGCGAAGATGGTCGTAGGTCTGTTCCAATCTAGAATACCTTCTTACTAGTGACTGCACGGATTTTTATGCAAAGATATTGACATGACTGTTACAATGGAGAAATTACCTGTACTGAGAAACACACGAAAAGTATAAATCGTCCACTAACCTTTTTTTAGGTCGTTGGGGAGGGAGCTTCTCTCTGGGACAGCTTTATCTCCTCTACCCCTCGCTACCCTACACCGTCCCCAACCTTTAATAGATGCAGTCATTCTCCTTTCCGTTTCGGCGAGCACGTGTCACATTTAGAGCAGGATCGGCATTACCAGGGATTTGTACAGGTTGTACTTATCTTGTGGCTATGCCAGATCCTATCTAGCCTAGCCATTGCTGTTGTTGCTGTTGCGATCCTGATGCGGATATCTAGCGTAGAACTACCATCCTTTGAGAGGAGGCTCCCAAGTATTTGAAGGTGCTTTGCCGTTGCCATTGATCATAACTTTGCTCTTTTCAGTGCTGGTCTATTCCATATACATTTTAGCTATCTGTCAGTCTGTTGGTGAGATCATGCAGTTCCTTGTTAGTACCTGCTAATAAATCTATATCATCTGCGAAGCATAGGTTGCAGATTGGTCTTCCACCGATTGAAATGGAGATAAGGGACATCCTTGACGTACCCCTACTGTGGTGCGAAAGTAAGCTCCTATTTGGTTGTTCCGCAGTACTGTACTCGCTGAGCTGTTAGACAGCACTTCAACAGCTTGGACAAGGCCTTCTTCGATATTCAATTTCCGCATCAAATGCCATAGCCCCTCATGCCAGACTCTGTCAAATGCCCTTTTAAAGTCAATGAAATTGTGATAAAGGTCCCGCTGATGCTGAAGATGCTTTTCTATAAGAAGAGGACATTTGAAAATCTGCTGTGCTTCTACGTGGTCTGAAGCCAGCCTGTTCTTCTGTGGTGGTTCTGTATGACCTTCAGCATGACTTTGCTTGGGTGGCTGGAAAGGCTTATGGTTCTGTAGTTCTATAGTATACTTGATATTGCTCTTGGAAGAGTTACTTCCCGTCTGAGGCTCTGAAGCCACCGGTAACAAAATGTCAAACCGGTAGCAAAAGTTCCTGAACCAAACAGATTTACTAGATATTTTGACAATGTTTTGGAGACTTTGGGTTGAGAGGGAGGAAAGGTCGCTGCTCAGTAACTTTACGAAAAACCTCCTTCCTTGGGGTGTAATGCTACCTGCTGCATTTAACAGCATCAACAAGCGTGTGCATTTTATAACCCTACGGACCCTAACCAAACTGTGTTTTATTATCCCAGGGCGAACCTTAAAAACGACCACACAGCGTTTTCCGTTATTTGAGTGAAGGTTTAGTGTTACGAATTAAATGCGGTAGCGATCTTTGTGACGGTCGACTGACCGGCCGGCCGCGTGACTGTAACCAGGCGCGCCGACATCATTCTAGCGGGTGCGTGCGCAAGCCTTGATACCCCAGAATGTTCGGTGTGAGAGTGCGCATGCGTGACGAGTGGATGCTCGATGTTTCTAGATGTGTTTGTATCGTGTATATAAGCAGTGAGAATGAGTGTTTTAGTAAGGAAGGCGAGCGAGTGTATAGTAGACAGTGTTGTGCGTGCGTGTAGCGCCGCTAGTTGTCAGGCCTGTGTAGCCTTAGTTGTGTAGGCGTGTGCTGCTTTTAGTTCGAGTGGAATTGTATTGCTTTAGCCAGCCTGTGTCGCTGTTTTTCAGTTGATGTGTCGGGCGCGTGTGTCGCCGTTAGAGTAACAGGAGTCGCTGCTAAGATAGGTATCAGAGTAAGCTGTTAGAATTGTGTTGCCGGCGTGTATTGCCGCTTTGACTGAGTGAAGCTCGCTGTATAAACTTGTGGAATAAAGTATTTTTAGTGGAAATATCTTGACTGCAAAGACTCTGTTTTGGAGAGGCTGGCACCGCAGGTTAAGGATCCATAACGAGCCATTAATTAAATTACGGACATTTCAACATCTCCAACGTTCAACAACGTTTCATCCGTAACATTTAGATTGGCCATATAGTTTGTTGTTAAAGCACATTCCTAGATCTGGCAATGGTTCCGTATCTCGACGACTATATCACTCAAAAGGGATAACCCTTATTTAGCTTTTTCCTTAATTGTGTTAAAACACTGGATATGGTGAAGGAGTTATTCTCACGTGACATGTGTCTTACTGAAGATGGACTGTTTCATAAAGGAGATTACAAAAAGAATTACAGTTCCGGAAAGTTGTCGATAATGTATTTCAGATTCTTTTGTAAGTTAATACTGTATAGCTTGCTGGAAAATAACTTTTTAAAAAAATCCTAGGACAGCAACAAAGAAAATGCTTACACAGATAACCTAAAATATTACCGAAATGCTTTAATGAATATTTTTGGGTTACCTTTCAAAAATGGTTACAGTATAAATAGAATCAGTTAGATCGGAAACTAAATTTGTCTTTTTTTAATTAATTACATCAGATCATCAATCAGACAGTCAAGGTTTTTCATCTAGTGAGATCTGTATATTGTCTTTTGAGCGTTTCGAAATTATTATGAATTCTTGGCAGTGAATCTAATCGCACAGGTTACATCAAATTTTGCAATGACTGTTTTGGATAGATAGCTCATCTGGAAATAATAATAATAGTGAAGATTTATATACAGGGTTCGCAGGGTCCTTACCTATGCTTACAAGTCCTTACGTAGAGATTTTTGGCCGTAAAGCCTTATATAAGTCCTTATATTTGCCATTCGGTCCTTACAAATCCTCAAACACGTCCTTACATTTTCTCTCTGACCCTTACAAGTCCTTACATCGATAAAATATTATCACAAATTTATTTTTCATGCCTCTTACAATCCATAAATTCATTTTTGGAGTCGACGTCGGCGCAAAATGCAGACAATTCTTCGCCTCGCCGCCATTTTAGTTACATGGCTGCCAACTCTCGTTCGTGTAACCACGGACGTGTATAGGTGGACTCAGAGACTTCTATGATTCTGATTCTGTGGGTTGACTGCTGTCTGTCTGCCGAGACCAACGCTGAGCCTCTTGCGAAGTTCTCCGCTGTTAGTCTCGGCGAGCTTATTAAACAATGAATGTGAATAAACCGGAAACTTTGTCGTCCAAAGCCTCGTTCTATGACTTCATTGAAAAAAATCGTCTGCAAGCAGTCAAGTACTATAAGTTCGTGGTGCCACCGACTTATCGATACGCGGGATTTCAGTCTTGACTATCAAAACGATGCCAGACAAGTGTTCCTTTCAGGAGCACTGGCTAAAGAAAAAAAAAGGTTGGCTGTTAAAGGACTTAAAAGATAAACATTGTGCACGATGTGCTGCGTGTGAAGTATCTGAATCTTTCGTGAAGGGGAGCAAGCATTTTGAGGAAGCACATGATAACTGATCGACGTAAAAAGTGTGTTGATTTCTTGAAGATACACGCATTTGTGTTACCGATTGCTTTCCCAATCAGGATCCGTCCCAGCCCCTTCGAAATCGGACAGCAACGACCAGCTCTACAAGAGTGTCCAGTAAGTTGACAATTATTTCTCTTTAGCAATTCATTTAGTTAACTGTGTGAGTACTTAAGAGAAAGGCAAAACAGAAACAAAAATGTATCCATGACTGTGCTGCCGTTTTTGCTACAATACTGAGTTAAAAGTTTTTCGGAAGTTTAATATTTTACTTTGTAAAGAAAGGTTACAAACTTCAAAAATCACATTTTTGTTACGAAATAACATAAGCACAAATGAGAAATTTTATTTTGAAGTGTTTTAACCCTTAAACTTTAAAGCTTAAAACTTATTAAATTAAAACGTGCATAAAATGTTACGTTTGTATTTTGACACGATTGTCCGCACTTTTAGCCCATCATTTATCTTATTGTAAAGCCGATAGTTTAAAGATCAGTAACAGCAAAGAATTATATTTAGAACGTCTAGATTATATTTCTCACGCACTATAAATAGAGTGTTTGCAATCACCAGTCTTTACTACAGAAAATTGATCTGATGACTGAAAATTTACTTTTGCCATCTGATCAGGAAAGATTAAGGCATTGATTCATTTATGTCAAAATAAAGAACCATTACTCATACGTCGTTATTTTTGTAAAACAAGACAAAACTGTTTGCTTATTATTCTATTTTATTTTATCAGCACATACATATTATTTTGTTCGATTTTAACATCAAAGCTAAATCAGTTCACTCATTATATCTTTCAGTCATGCTGCCATCTTTACTCTTAGTTTATTATTATTATCATGTCATTATTGCTGTTTGAAACTGCCTTTTATTCAGACAGCACGTGATCTTTTCAGCCACATAATTGAAAGCTTAATGAATTCTTTGAATAGGTTATGTGATGAGCAGCACAAGGCTGAAAGCAGAGATCCTGTGGACTCTGAAGATGGTTGAATCCACTACAGTTTCAAATCTTGCAGAAAAATCAGCTGATCTATTCCGCCTCGTGTTTTCTGA
This sequence comes from Marisa cornuarietis, assembly GCA_004794655.1. Classification (NCBI taxonomy): domain Eukaryota; kingdom Metazoa; phylum Mollusca; class Gastropoda; order Architaenioglossa; family Ampullariidae; genus Marisa; species Marisa cornuarietis. The sequence goes on along the minus strand of SMMW01000503.1, from coordinate 96,635 downwards.
TAGCCCGATAGCATCAGAATGCAAGTTGGCTGAAACAAAAAGCAGATTCTTTATTATATTTGGTCTTGCTCCTCACTCTTCTAAACTGCTCCAGGACAGTGTGAAATTTGGGTAGATGGGTAGGCAAGTAGCAAGAGCGGAAGGGGGAGGGTAAGAAGGACAAGCATTGTGTGGGCTATTGTTAGGACTAATGCTCAAGGAAGAGGTGCGTTTTCAGTGCAGATTTGAAGGAAATCTGTCTTAATTACAGAAGAAAAAAAGAGAATATAATTGTATAAACTTATTTTTTATGAAAAAATAGAGAGGAGTTTAATCTTTACATCATTACAAGGTTGAACAGGTTACATTATTTATAATTAATGTGAATGTTATATAATAAGTTAGATGTGATACATATGCCATATACACATTTGTCTCAAGAATGACTTTTCAAAACTATAGTGTAATTAAAATGAAAAATATGTTGTTAATCCTAAAGAGGCGACATCAAAATGAGATCGACAATAACATCCCTTCACCAGTCTGCTTACATGTTACACTCACCAGTGGCGTAAGAAAATGCTCCGCTTTGTGGAGTGAGGGGGGTTGCGGAGCTAAGGCAAACTCCATGCTAACAGTCAACGACATTCACATTCTTGCCTCTAACGCCAATGCTCACACAACAGCTCACAAAAATGGATTCACCAATCATACATGTTTGGTCACTATCGTTATTGATTTATTTACTGGATTTTTCAATGATATTGTTACTTTTCGAGTGAAGAGGTGAAGGGGATTGCCGATAAGTAGCAACCATGACTGAATTTCTTTTTTACCCTTCACGAACGCTTTGGACCCATTTTCCCCAGTCTCCTCGTTTGTCCACACTGCGTTTTTTGTTGGGCCATTCCCCATCTTCGTCCGGGTACTTGCCGAGCACATAGAAAACACCCCGCTTACCATCTTCTAGGTTGGAAAGTCCATCGGGTGTCTCGGGAACTGAACAAAACAATCAGAGCAGAACGAATGGTTAATGTCAGGTGAAAATACCATTATGATGACTGGTAATTAATTCACAGCGGGTAACGCTTGTATTCATTTTCTATAGGACATAAGGCTGTTATTGCTATCTTATAGTCAGTCTTCCAATCGAGATATAAACTTTTCCTTGGGTGTCACGGGTTGACAAGGCATTTGATGCAAAAATCTAGTGGTACAAGAATACACAAGACTGCATGTATTCGTATGGAAAAAGAGATCTTATCTCTAAATGCGGTCCTTGTCACTACTACAGCTCACTGGAAACGCCTGATACCATACCTCACAGTAGAATGCTAACATGCCTGTTACATGCTGTATCATAGTTTTAGCCTCCGTGCATCATCATCACCTCCCACTTCCAGATAAATCTCATCAGTCATCATTAGTATCTCCCACCATGAATCTTAAATGCTGAAGTTGTTATGTTGCTGATACATATAGAAGCAGCATTCACGTGATTTCTCGCAGTACACGAAAGAAGATGATAAGCGTCATAACGACGATGATGAAAATAGTCCAGCTGTGATGAGGACAAAGCAGATTTGAAAATTATCTTTCGACTTTAAAATTGAAATCCTGTCTAGTCTTGTGGAGGAATATTTTTATATCTATCCCCGTCTCAACATTCTCAATGGAGACACTTTATGAAGAACAACAAGGCTTTACCCCTACCAGAGTATGAAGTGGGGAAAACGAGGAAAGCGAGTAAGCGAGGGAAGTAAGGATAGTGGAGGAAACGAAAGTAAACGTGTTGACTAAGATGCTTAGTTTTAGTTTTAAAGCCTTTCGTTGGCACAAATTATGAAATAAACAAAAACCAGTAACTGTTCGCTTCTGCTTGATTGGACTAAGCACGATGTCCGCGAATGATACAACTTTCCGAAACAGTTTCAGAAGCAAAGACCGGTTGGGGAAATTATGCATGCATATGACCTTTATCCTAACTGTCGGTCTTTTTCGGTTGTGACGTGGGCTCATCACTACGCGTGCAGTAGTTGAACAACTGTGCTTTGCTACAAAATAAATCGTCGTCAAAACATTGTGAAAGAACTGTATTCAGCTTCAGTCGATTTGGAATACCCATCTTTGTTTCTCGTATTTAAATAAGGCTTGCATCACACAAAATAAGGCAGACGACAATGGTGCGACGAATGTGCACGTGAAAATTCGCAGCAGACAATATTCGGCGTCTCTGGTTTCAGCGAATGATGTTCATCAACATTGGATTTCACTTTCAGAAATCTTTATTGTACAAAATGTCAGGGTTTAGATGCTTGATCATTCTGCTATTGAATATAAAGTCAAATAAAGTAGTAATTGTAATTCTGAAAGTAATCTTCAGCCACCTTAGACAGCTTCTAAAGAACTGTGAGCAGAACAACAGGTTGACTTTGAAAGAGACAAAAATAGAGTTGGACATATCTTTAACTTCACGTCCTGGTAGAAAAGTACTTGCAACATTAGAAAAACTTCTTCTGCTGCCACTTGGATCTTAAACACGCAGTTTGCTTATATGGACACAGAGGGAGAAGATTCAATATGAACGAGGGTCTGATTCGTCATACAGGAGCTGTACAACAGTGAGCAGCACTTGAACTAGTGACCTCAGAGAACTCATATGGACACGGAAAGGAAACTCACTGTTGGCATATTCTTCAATATCGTCCCACAGAACAGAATAAAAGAAACTCACCTTGAATAATATATTCTCTCCATCGGTTGTAGGCTTCTTTGAAACGTGCATCGCAATCGACAATAAACTTACGGTAGTCATTAGCAACAAACTTCAAAGATATTAACAACAAGCTTCGTTGTTAGAAGTAGATGCGATAATAACAACACCGACAAGAGAAAAATAAGTCTTCAGCATCAACGGAAAGATCAGAAACAAACCAGGCAAATAGGATTTCTTTAGAGCCTCATTAAGGAAAGGCCGAGGATGTCGTTGATAGAAAAAGACCTGAATGGCGAACGTGGAACTGTGAACAGAGCTCATCACGGTGGCCCTGCATGGTGAGCCTCAGCAAAGGTCATTGTGGAGAACATTGTCAGCTGCTCTAGGTATCAAGTCTTCCCGACCACCAGGACAAGCCTAAGGACTAAACTCAGTATAACTTTTCTTACCGTTTTTCGCCGCAGCCATGGCTATGCCAACGACAACCAAAATAACGCAGACCTTCATGTTCCGGTTTTTGCTGATTTTTTGTACCCGTCAGAAGAGTTCCGGATTCAGAATGAAGCTCAGAGACCCAACCTACTTCTTTTATACATCCCCTTTTTAATTAGTCTCGTATCTGCGAGAGAATCCTGCAATCAACAAACACCCGATTAACGAAGGTAACAGCCCCCAAAAAACAAGTATCGTGTTAGTTTTGAAAACATTATTGGCTAGCAATATCATTAGAAACTGTTCATTTGGAGGAGTGAGTGTTTAGGCAGAGATCTGTATAGACAGATTTGTGATTTAGGATAGTTAATACTGGACTGTTATTCTTGTAATTATTATTTGTGGTGTCAGAACCACGGGACTTCTGACAGTCTGCACAGATGCCGATAGTGGTAAACATTAGTGACATATTTTACAAGAGGCTTTTGCAAATTTCGTACTAATTTTGAGCAGTGTAGACGAAATTCAGACGTAAAAATTTCTGCATATTCAATGAAGATGTCCAGGAACTACCAGGTTAATGTAGGACAGAGAACAGAGGAGGCTTTAAAGTCTTGTTTTCAATGACACATATTTGATTATGGACAGCTAGAGAAAAATTACACCTGCAGAAGTACTTATCGTTAGTGTAATTAACTAGGAAAATATTACAAATTTCGTTAAAAATGCGTTGCAAATCGTTTCAGAAAACCTTTCTATAACTTTATCCTCGTTTGAGTTTGTGCACTGGCTAATGAGGTATTTACTCACCAGGAACAATGTGCCGATGTTAGAATATTTCTACAGCATGTCACTGTTGGGTGGTTTCTACAGCACGTCAGCTCTGGAAAATTTTTAGAAGGACGTGAAGTGATGTTTGCGTGATTGCGTACTTGAACTGAATGTTTTGCATAAATTCTTCTTCACGTACATCTGTAATAATAAAGATGGAGTACTTTAAATGACTTTTGGGCTGGATAGGGCACACCCTGCGCAAACCAGCTGACACCATTGCCAGGCAGGCAAATGACTGGAACCCTCAGGGGAAGAGGAGAGTTGGGAGGCCAAAACAGACTTGGAAAAGATCAATAGGGAGCGAGGCAAACGATGGCGGAACCACATGGGCCCAGCTGAGGGGGGCTGCCCAAAACCGGGTCCGCTGGCGAGGTGTTGTTGCGGGCCTATGCTCCTCGAGGAGTACCAAGGACTGATGATGATGACTTTAAATGAATTTTTACAAAAGAAATGAAATAAAACTTTGGAGAGTAAAGTTATAAATAATGTCTGTTCGAGTGTCTTTTGCACATTAATTACTACTAAACAGCTTGCCAAAAAAAAAGATATTTTGGACAATCAGTGTGAAGAGAGAACAATAGCAAAGGAAATTTTTAGCAAAAATATTAATCAGCAGTACGAATATCAATAAGCAAAGCAATAAGTATAGATCAGCTGGATCGCATAATAAAATTCGTTTTTTGTAAAACAACAACGACATCTGATCATCATTCACAATTTTTCCTACTTACACAACAGTTTTCCGTCTAAACTGACTCCACGGGTGTTTGCCAAAACAAAAGCGTGTGAATGCTGCTATGATCGAGGCAGATAAAGTGAAAGAGATTCTATGATATACACATTTCGTTCATAACTACTGTGCATGGTGTTGCTTGTGGGACAACGGCATGATGTGTGCAAAGTCGAGATCCTCAAGCTGCATAGCAAAGGTCCATTGAATGCCTGTGTTGCTATTCGAGGTTGTTGTTCTCATGATCCAATGTATGACGATCAGCATAGTCACCAAAGTTCAGCAAAATCTGAACATTATGCGCACTTCCAGGCTATCATGCAGCTAGCTCAGTGAATAGCAAGTCTGCGCTGCAGACAGCTTGTTGAAATAAACGGAAGTGAATAACTTTTGTTTTATCTTATTAGGTTTTGAGTTTTAAGTGCATATCAACATATGTTTTGCTCAAATGATAAAATTAAACTACTAAAGAAAAATAAGGCTGTAGTAAAAGGTTATAGTAACTGTGCAAAACTTTTCTTTTCATCTGCATGAAACAAATTACTGCAGAGTGATGCTCGGCAGTATAAAGTTTAGTTTTGACTATTTGAGAACAGCCTAAAATGCAAGTAGGGTAATATATGCTCTGAGAACCATTATGATACAGCTTTTGACAAGAGAATAGCAATTTAATACAATCTACAGCACTGCTGTTATATATCATTCTCCTTCGATCAAGAATATACATATGTAAATATATTGATGTCAGTGTTACATGCTTTTTATGTGTGTGTGTGTGTGTGTGAGAGAGAGAGAAAGTGAGAGAGAGAGAGTATAAAGCAATCAACAAATTATGTTACCTGCACATTAACAGAAGGATAAATGTTTTCCAGTAAACATATTTGTGTTGGTTGGTTCTTGGAGCAAGCTGTATTTTTACGCGCATTTCACTGATGCAGTTATTGGAAAATACACAAAAGCCAGCTGTTGTCTGTTGTCTTGTAAATTAATCCACCGGTTTTCCATATGATGCAGTGTTGTTTGTCACATTTTAATTAATCCAACAAGCTTGTCTGCTGGAAAACTCTTGTAATAGCGACACACACGCACCGACATAAGCGCATCACGTCAACACAAAGGACGAGTCGTCGGGTTCGCGATTGGAAGTTTGGAGGCGGAAGGCAAGTTGATCTGCCATCTCTAGCGAGTCACGAGAATGAAATGTAAACTTTTGATACACTTCTATGTCGTCGTCTCTATGTGTTGGATACGTTCTACCACTAATTATTTTAATTATTATTTTATTTGAAGATTCGCTGGCACAAACAAGCTGTAGCCGACATATTTCACGACTAGTCTCTAGGAGTTAGGGATGGGGGCAGGCGTCTCTAAATTTGAGGGTTGATCTGCCGGCGGAAGTGGCTTAAAGTTGCGACAAGACCCCTTCTTTAGTGGACTTAGAGACTCGGCCGGACATTTCCGGTCTGTAAGTGGCTTAGAGACGTGACAAGACCTCGGCCCCTGTGTGCGAACTGTCTCTTGTCACCTTTTGCATACTTCTTCACTTCTCGGTTCATTTCCCAGTACTTTGCTCTGAGCTCTTCTTTTTCCTGCTGATCTTGACACTGGTTGATCTTCTGCTTCAGCTCTTTCCTTTCCTCTATCTTTTTCCAGGTCCCTAGGGTCAGCCAATCCTTGTGTTGTTTCTGTTTCTTTCCCAGAACACGTGTGCAGGCAGCCTTCCAGGTCTCCTCTAATCCTGTCCAGTGGTTGGCCACTGTTTCTTCAGAGTCCCTCCAGTGCCTCAAACCTGTTTTTGACTTCACAGTTGAACTCTTCTTGCTTCCTGCGATCTCTAAGAAACTGCACGTTGAATTTGTGGTGCGGTCTGTCTGATGACTCATGAAAGGACCTCAGCTTTATCTTCAAAGTTGCTACAAGCAGGTGGTGGTCTGAGGCTGCATCTGTACCATGCCTTACCCTGACATCCAGCAGATTTCTTCTAAACTGTTGATTAATGGTGATGTGATCGATCTGGTTTTCTGTATTTCCATCTGGTGAAGTCAAGGTGGTCTTGTGAATGGTTTTGTGAGGAAAGACTGTGCGTCCGATTACAAGGTCATTGAACAAACAGAAGTCTGTGAACAGCTCACCATTCTCATTGCAGTTGTCATCTCCAACTTTGGCATTCATGTCGCCCATGATGATCTTCAGGTCTCGTCTTGGAGTACGATCAACCAGCGCTTGTAAGGACTGGTAAAAGTCCTCCTTCTCTTCTTTTGCTATGTTGTTAGGTGCATAGCACTGGATAATAGTGATCTTTCTTCCTTTGGAGTTGAACCGAGCTGACATGATTCGTGGGTAAACTGGTTCCCATGCTATTAGTGCCCTTGCAGCCTCCTGTGTCATCAGTACTGCTACTCCTTGTGAGTGGTCATGGTCAGTGTCTTCATGTCCAGAGTAGATGATAGTCTCCCCTGACGAGAGTGTGGTCTGACCGCTACCATTCCATCTGGTGTCGCACCGGCCAAGGGGTTTGATGCCATAACTCTTCATCTCCTGTGCTACCTGAGCTGATTTCCCGATCTCGTGTAGGGTTCTGATGTTCCAGTTCCCTATCCTGGTTTTTGCCTTGGCCGTGAGAAGATAGGTCGGCGAGCTGACTTCCCGAAGGCTTTCGCCAACACGCGTCACAGGCCCCTCCAAAGAGGGATCTTCTCGTCCAGGCTCTCGTTGTGGTAATGTTGTAGTTGTAGTTTCTGTAGCAAGGGTTGTTTTACAAGGTGGGGTTGCTAACCCCACGCCCAACCCTCCTCCTTCATCCGGGTTTGGGACCGGCAGGTTTCCCGGGAGTTTCCAGGCGGAGTTATCCAATCGCCATACTTATACTTAACGCCGTTGTGTCGATCTTGTATAGTAAAGTTATCGCAGTGAACAGGTTGGGGCTGCAATGAACTTTTATGGCATATTTTTCGTGCACTCTGATTGGCTGAATTTCTTGTTGATTTTTGTTGTTGTTGTTGTTGTTGATTTTGTAAGGGAAAGTGCTTCCACCTCTCGGAGATTTCGCGCTATGGGGGGAAGGGGTCTTCGGGAGATGTGGGTGTTGGGGAGGAGGGTGAGGGTATAATGATAATAATAATAATGAAGTTAATTTGTATAGCGCTTTTTCCCACCACTAATTAAAGGGAGGCTCAAAGCGCTTTACTAAAAAGAAAAACACACAAACAAAATAATAATAAATGCTGATCTCAAAACCAGTAAATTTCAGTGTTCTGATCATTATTTACGCTCACTCCTTTCCCGCCAGCACCGGACTTTCCTTTGAAGTTGATCTACGCAAAGCAAGGATCAGTATATTCAGTATAACCAATGTCTTGAATTTCAAGTGTAGGCCAGTAAAAAGAAAGGTTCATCGGATTATTGAAGTTTTAGTTCAACAGTTGAGAAGAGAGCACAGTCCTGGCACTGAAGAAGCGAAGTTACAAGCATCCAGTGACCAGCACGGATGCAGAATGACACGAACACATCTGTCAGCAGACGACATCGCTGAAGCGCATAGATCCAGAATCTAATCCACAGAACATGTAGCAACATATGCGGTTCATACATTAAAAATGGAAAACGGTATGATCCACGATGGTCCACAATGCCAGAAACAGTTAAAAGTGTCAGCGAGGGAGGCGCAGAATCCTGTACAGTCACAAATCAAAGCAAGATGGAAGAACGAAGAACAGAAGCCGTTAGTGGAAGAAAACGTTTGTTGCAAAGAAATGATGGAGCACAAGAACTGAAGAACAATCCATAACGAAGATAAACGGCACAGCAAACATCACAGATGAGAAGAAGAAACCAAAGCTCGTTGTACATTCAAGGACAAGACAAAACGACAGAGAGCTCGTCCCCTCCAGCCAGTTAGGCGAAGGGTATGGGGGATTTGGGAGGAGTCGGGGAAGTTGTTTTTGTGGTGCCAGATGTGTTACTTACTTTTTGCATGTGCCCTCTATTTTTGTTGGTGTTTAGGTTTTCCTAGTCTGCATGTGTGGTGTACTGTCTTTGTACCCTCTTTATCCGTTGTTGGTCCGCCAAGTTGTTATAGTGCTGTTGCTCTCTTTTCCTGCTTCTGCTGCTGCCGCTTGCTACCCGTGTTTATGGGTCCTGCCGTGGTGGTGTATTGTGTTGGTTTATCAGATTCCATGTGTTGCTCTACTTTATTTTTTATTTTATTATTTTTTTGTGGCTAATTTAGTTTGTTCAGCCCTATTTGACTTCAGGTACATCAAGGTATGGCTAGGCTGGTCATCTATCAATCTCCTGGTACCTTAACCATAATTTTTGTATTTCTCTTGCCACCATATTTTTATTGCTAGGTTTATGGCTATTTTCCTCGCTACTGGTGAAATAGAGATATTTAGGGTGGTGACTTTAGGGTTTGCTTCTTGTTTTACTGCCGTTTTAGCTAGTTTATCTGCCTCTTCATTTCCTTTAGTTCCTATATGGGAGGGAACCCAAAGGAACCTAATGTCGCGATGTTCCTGGTTGATTTTATTTATGATGGACAGTATCTCGTATACTCTGTCTAGTCTGTTTGAGGATTGGTTTTTTTACAGCCTGAAGCGCTGACAGTGAATCAGAAATTAATAGATACCGCAATTGCGTTGTGTCCTTTTTTCAGGAGGGACTGTTTGAAGAGCTGTCAGTATGGCAGTCAGCTCAGCTGTGAAAATTGATGTGTGCTTTCGGAGTCTGCTGGAGATGGTGATGTTACTGGGTTGGTATACTCTTAATCCGATTGTGTTTGTCTCTGGGTCATGAGATCCGTCAGTATAGATCTGCACGTGGTCTTTGAATGTGGTGCTTAGCTTGAGCTTTGTTTCTGCAGTGATTTGGACTTGGTGTTGTTCTTTGTTGTATTTGGTGAAGTCAAGGTCTATCTGTGGGTGTGGAAGTGTCCAGGGTGGTGTTTGCATGTTGTTCAATGGGTAAGGGGCCGTTATGTTGATTTCTGCACCCTTTGTGCTTTCTATATGCTGGATGTGTTATTGTATCATGGGTTGTGGGGTGGTCGGCATGTTCTGTGTCTGTGGGGTTGTACGTGAATTTGTCGGACTGGATGGTCAGATGGGAGACACTAGGTCTTGTAGTAGTAGTTGGTTGTCCTTTCCTGGATGATTAATTCTATAGGTTTCTGACCTGTTTCCGTCAGTATTGCTAGGTTTGGTGTGTGCGAAGGTACTCCCAGAACTAATTTTAGTGCCGTGGCCTGTACTGACTGAAGTTTAGCTTGGTTTGATTTAAGGTGGATTAGCAGTGGAGCTGCGTATAATAGTCTAGACATAACATATGGGCCTGATAGAGGTTTAGTAGAGATTTAGGATTTCTTCCCCAGTTATTTCCACTAGCTACTCTCATTAGCTTTACGGATGAGAAAGACATTTTATTGCTAGGCTAGTCAGCAGTGGCTATTGTCGGAGTAGCAACTGTAGACGACTGACCGCCTGAGTGAACTCCTACCTCCCTTCGCATTGGCGAAACCATTATCTTTCCGCCATCATTGAATCCAAACATGTCAAAACGGCAACTGAACAAACTTTACAAGAGACATGAACGGGCAACTAAAAGTGTAGTAAACTATCATTACACAAATGGAGAGAGCATGATTTTTTTGCTAGATTTTACGAGTACACATACTTTGATCGCGTTCGGTTATCTGATAAACCGTTATTTCTGGATAATGTCGTAAGTCGCCATGTTAAATAACGTAAATTTTATAACATTGCTTTTGTCTGGTTTATATTAATGTCCAGTATGGAGTTGTGTGCCGTTAATGGATGTTTGTATGTAAAAAAACAAATTGGTAACGTCTGAGCTTTAGCTATGACGTCTTTTACAGCCCCGAACAAGTGAAAGCGATACGGGCTCGGGCCCGTCCAGTTTGGACGATCAGGTATGCCAGCTGTGTCTTACAAAAATCAGGCTGATTGCAAAACATGTTTTTAAACCTTAAAACTGTTCTAAGGAAGCACAATCTCTTTTCTGCCATTTAGATGCATTGCACAAGAACGTACAAAACAATTGACAGGACAGAATGTCAGACAACTTTATCTTACTTATTAAAACAGTTTTAGTTTAAAAAATTCTAAAATGTTGGTGTGTACTTTAAGCAGATTATCTAAATAGATTCATGACCTGAAAGTGTTTAAAATTAGAAATGTGCTGTGCAACTTTCCCCAGGACTTTTGATTTTGGGTTTTGTTTTGTTTTTTAATTTAAAAACATGTGTACCTTCCATACAAAGACAGGTTTTTTTCAGAGCAGCCTTTAGGCCAGGTTTGGCTAGTTTCTACCAATTTTCTCCTCAACGGTTATTTAAAATTGTTTTCCTTTTATTTTATAACAGCCAGGTATTTCAACTATAGTATGTTATACTATTGTATAGTCAATCTATTTAGTAGCTGAATACCTCGAGTGGTGAATGTTTATACAAGTGTTTATACAGCCAGCGATGGTGAGTTTTTATCACTCCAACGCTTTTTATTCCAGCTTTTATTATTACATCAAGATCTTATTAACAATATTAACAATATCCACTAGTCAGTCAGTCGGATAGATGCAGCAGCTGACAGGGCCCGCCACTCTTGCAAAACTGAATGAAAGATTAGGTAGCTGGAGTATTTTACAGATTATTTTCTGTATGGTGATGTTGATAATTTTGCCTGCTTGTTTGGTATAAAACATAGATTTATCGATAAGGCTGTGAGCATTATTTCAATATTAACATATATTTTACCTGGTATGTGTTTCGAGCTGAAGAAACAATCCTCCAGGTATGATATAGCATATGTAACTGAGTGGAGAAGCAATCGTCCATAGCTCCGCGCCATCATTTAATCACTCCCATCCTACCACAATGCAGCTCTGTCGTCTGCCAGATGGTCTCTGTTGAAAGGAGTGTGACACGCCAGTCCTCCACCCCTAAAAAATTATGTCGCTATCATGTACGGTAGTTTCCATCCGCAACACAGCCGTTACAGTTTGCCTTACCCTGACTTTAAACTAGGAAATTTACATGAGAAACTGACCTCATTGCACAGATCAGAAATTCCCTGTCAGTTTGATAGGCAACATGTCGAAGTCCGTAAATCGTACATAGGAGTAAATAAGACACAAAAATATGCATTGTGGGAGTATCAGAAACAAAATAAGAAAAATATGCAAAGACATACCGTCAAAATATTTTTTATTTATGCAGGTATACTATCAAGTCAAATATAAATCTGATATTGTCCCCAATGTACCTACTAGCCATAAATCCTGTTTGGTCATCTGCAATCAGTAGTGGTAGTATTTTTTAATACGTGTGGCTATACATTATCTGGCAGGCCATGTATCCTCACAAAATCTCATCGTGAATATTGTTCCAGACTGTTTATCTCCTCTTTCTGCTCTTTTGTGAGTGAGGTTAGACAAGTGATTTCTTCTTTCATTTCTTTCATTTGCATTTGAAGAGCTTCTATTATTCTTTTTAAATCATCATTTTTCTTAGATTGAAGATAGTGCTCGTTAATAACTCAATTTTGTTATCAATATGTTTTGTCAGTGAGCGACGTCATCTTCTACTTGCTTCCTCACAACCTTAGTAGTTCTTTGTAGATTTTCCAGTCGGTCTGCTATCTCACTGTTTGTAATGTTAACAGACGGAAAACTTGTGTTAGGAGGGTTTTTCGGTCATGCGATTGAGATTGACATGTTTGACTGATGTAACTGTCTCCCTTCTATCGTTGTCGTCTCTTTCTCACTTCCAATTCTCTATTTAGTCTTTCGTGCAGTCCAAAAGCTTAAAGAAGAGGAGTAACAAACACCACAGTGTAACACCACACTGCTCAGCCGCCCTCGGCTGAGGTGATAACAATTCGCCAATTTAACTACCTTGCCACAGTTTGACTATAACTAAGTGTTTAAGCTTTTATTTAAATTTTATCTGACCATCAATCGAGTGAGAGTTCTTTTTGCAGAAGATTTCATGAAGACCACAGTAGCAATGTTTAACAAGCCTCCAGCGAGAACAGATCCCATAGGGCAAATATACGTTTTTAATTTCCTTAAGCGTTTTTAAGTATAAAACATATGAAACTACTTCTCATCATTTGAAAACATTTTGCGTAAAGATATTAAAACCACATTCGAAAGGTTTTTTTTGTTTTTGACCCAGACCTTCATGTTTCCCTTCTAAAACAACGATCTAGATTCGAAGGCTTCCTCAGAAGAGCTCAGAATTCACGATGAAACACCAAGAAAATTCGGATATCTTTTATGGTTTATAACTCAGCTAGTGTCTTGTGGGCTGTAATGAAACATCCGATCAGATCACGGACGTGTATACGATCAATCATATCTCAGTCAAAGGGAGGTCACTGCTAATAGTTGATCAGTCAGTCAGTCAGTCAGTCAGTCAGTCAGTCAGTCAGTCAGTCAGTCAGTCCCTTGACTGGCACCTGGCATTTGGGGGAGCACATGGATAGACGCGGCAGCTGACGGCCCGCCACTCTTGCCTATTTTGGGCGATAGTTAGCAGGTCCTGTACAGGACGACCAGTCCAGTCTAAGAACTGGCTTACGAATGTCATTCTCTGGCCACCGCGGCGCCGGCCATCCTCCAAGGTGTCTTGAAGGATAGTCTTCGACAAGGTGTCGTGCCGGGGCATATGGCCAAAGAAGACCAGCTGACGTCGCTTGACTTAATAGTAGAGGTTCCTGGTGTCCTACGAGTGTGGCAATCTTGTTTCTCACAATGTCGTTGGTTTTATGTTGTTTGTATGAGATCCGGAGCAGTCTCCTCAGGCACTTTAATTGTTCTCGAATGCCTGGATTCTCCTTTCCGTTTCGGCGAGCAGAGTCCACGTTTCGCATCCGTAGAGCAGGATCGGCACTACCAGGGATTTGTACAGGTTGTATGTAATAGGACGTACATACACTTACCTTGCATACACACGACGCATATTACACACATAACCATGCTCGACGAGCCCCCAGTAGGTGGGGATGAAGGTGAAGAGATTTCTGGTTGATTTATGGAAGATGAAGAACTCGCTGCTCTCTCTTTTCTAACTGGCCATGGAACCGTCTCGTTTCTTCTTCTTTTTACGTCATTATTTCCCAAAATTACGACAAACGAATGACGCACACAAGACGTCAAACCTAAGACACCATTCACACACAAACAATACAAGACCTACCCCTAACCTATTACATTGTACTTGGTAGTGAACCTTATCTTGTGGCTATGTCAGATCCTATCTAGCTTAGCCATTGCTGCTGTTGCTGTTGCGATCCTGATGCGGATATCTAGCGTGGAGCTGCCATCCTTGGAGAGAGTGGCTCCCAAGTATTTGAAGCTACTTTTTCGTTGCCATTGATCATAACTTTGCTCTTTTCGGTGCTGATCTATTCCATATACATTTGAGCTTTCTACTCGTTGAGCTGTTAGACAACACTTCAACAACTTGGACAATGCCTTCTTCGATATTGAATTTCCGCATCACATGCCAAAGCCCTTCGTGCCAGACTCTGTCAAATGCCTTTTTAAAGTCAATGAAGTTGTGGTAAAGGTCCCGCTGATGCTGAAGATGCTTTTCTATAAGAAGACGACAGTTGAAGATCTGCTGAAGATCTACGTGGTCTGAAGCCAGCCTGTTCTTCTGTGGCGGTTGTGTATGATCTTCAGCATGACTTTGCTTGGGTGACTGGAAAGGCTTATGGTTCGTAGTTCTATAGTATACTTGATATTGCTCTTGGAAGAGTTACTTCTCGTCTGAGGCTCTGAAGCCACCGTTAACAACATGTCAAAGCGGTAGCAAAAGTTCCTGAACCAAACAGATTTACTAGATATTTTGACAATGTTTTTGAGACATAGTTTGGTTGTTAAAGCACATTCCTTATCTGGCAATGGTTCCGTATCTCGACGACTATATCACTCAAAAGTTCGTTTGAGATAACCCTTATTTAGCATTTTCCTTAATTGTGTTAAAACACTGGATATGGTGAAGTAGTTATTCTCACGTGACATGTGTCTTACTGAAGATAGACTGTTTCATAAAGGAGATTACAAAATAAATTACAGTTCCGGAAAGTTGTCAATAATGTCTTTCAGAGTCTTTTGTAAGTTAATACTGTATATCTTGCTGGAAAATAGCTTTTTTTTAAATCCTAGGACAGCAACAAAGAAAATGCTTACACAGGTAATCTAAAATATTACCGAAATGCTATAATGAATATTTTTAGGTTACCTTTCAAAAATGGTTGCAGTATAAATAGAATCAGTTAGATCGGAAACTAAATTTGTCTTTTTTATTAATTACATCAGATTATCAATCAGACAGTCAAGGTTTTTCATCTAGTGAGATCTGCATATTGTCTTTTGAGCGTTTCGAAATTATTACGAATTCTTGGCAGTGAATCTAATCGCACAGGATACATGAAATTTTGCAATGACTGTTTTGGATAGATAGCTCAACTGGAAATAATAATAATGAAGATTTATATACAGGGTTTGCAGGGTCCTTACCTATCCTTACAAGTCCTTACGTAGAGATTTTTGGCCGTAAAGCCTTATAAGTCCTTATATTTGCCATTCGGTCCTTACAAATCCTTAAACACGTCCTTACATTTTCTCTCTGACCCTTACAAGTCCTTACGTCGATATAATATTACCACAAATTTATTTTTCATGCCCCTTACAATCAGGGCCGGTTCTACTTATTAGGTAAACTAGGCAGTTGCCTAGGGCGCAGACTGACGGGGAGCGGAAAAAAATGGCTTACTCTTTTTTTTTAAGATGAATAATTTTAGGGAAAAATATCATTTTCACAGGACACCTTTCCTCTGCTTGTAGACTGACCACCACGCTAGTTTCTCAGTACATGTATTACAGGAAAACCCCATTATCCCAGGGTGCGCTTGCAGTGACCAGCTAACCAGCAGGGAAGTAGAGGGCGGATGGGGCGTCAGAGGGGCGGTGAAGGACGATGAGAGGGGCGGCGTTGGTGGATGGCAAAGGGGGTGGTGGCGTAGTCATGGAGTGGGGGGGCACAAAAATGGCCTGCTTTTGTTTTTAAGTGATGAAAAGTGTTAGAGAAAAAGATCATTTTCACAGAATGACATTAGCAGGACGCCTTTCCTCTGCTTGTAGGTTGACTTCACCACGCGAGTTTCTCATTTCCCATCATTACAGGGCGCACTTGAAGTGACCAGCTAACCAGCAGGGAAGAAGAGGGCGGAGGGGGTGGAGGTTAGACAGCAGAGGGATAGGAAAGGGGCGGGTTGGTGGATGGGGCCTGATCAGGGCGAACCTTTACAATGGATGGGACCACATTCCACTAATACCAACCTCACCTTTCTGTCTTCTACCCTACTTTGAAAAAACGTTCCACACTTATGCATTGAAAACACTGCAGCTGAGATCAGGGACAACAACACTGACGAGTTTGCTACGCGAGTTTCTTTTTGGTTATGACAACTGTTTTATGTTCAATATTTTTTACACTTACGAACTTTAAACCCAAAGGAACTTTGCTAATGTCACGATCGCGTTCTTAGTTAATAAGAGTATTAAAGTCTGTAGCAGACAAACATCAAGGTAGAGTCATTTGAAGTTTATAGCATATCTATTTTTATTGTCAAATTTCAGATCAATTTATTTAATTCACTGTCACGAACCTGTTTTCTCCTTAGTGCTGTAAACAGCGGTGACACTGACGGCCTATAGTCTTGTACTTACTGTTGTGACTCATGATCGTGAATTTTTAACTTTCTTATTAATCATTAAATTTCGGTTCGATTGCATGGTGTATTACGCTTAATTTAGCTGTCAAATTGTAATGTTTGTTTGTTTTTATTATCGAAGATGTGCGTCTGTCTATCTACAGTTTGAACCGATAGCTTGTTGTTATGGTCCATTGACAGAATATTTGAAATTGGTTATTAAGTGATAATGCGTACTAAGACCTATAGTCTACATACTTCTCTTGTTTTCAACAAACCCTATGCTGGACACCCCGCATTGGACTGTGTCTGGGCAGCTGCTTTGACACCATGATTTACAACTTTGTATTGTTAGCGTCTAGACGTCTCTCCCTTGACGGACCTCGTACTGCCCCGCCCACCTGTCAGTTTGACTTTGGATGGGAACGTGATAGTTTCGATCAGGGTGGTCTAGATGCTAGAAGCTGTGATAGCTTGAGTTTTAGACCACACAGCAAAATAAGACGAGAGCAAGGTGCTACAGATTTCTTGTCTCCATCAGTGTGCAGTCAGTCGCCACTCCATAAAACCTTTTACAAGTGTTTGAAAGTAGTTCTTATTTATGTTATTAATCAAATCTGAGAGCAAATTCTCGAAAAAGATTTAATTTTAATAAGCCATTCTTTGACACTTCTGGGTTCTAAGACTTCTGGTCATAATGAGTTCTTGTAGAAAACCACTTATCCACTATTTTCAAGCAGCAAACATGTAGTCAGTGCGATTTTACTTGTTAGTTCGTCTGTAAGATGAGAAATAAGAGAACGATTGAAAGCACCTGCCGAGGTGGTAGGTGGAAAGGCCCAAAGGGTAGCGATAAATCTATCACAGTTAATGACCAGTCGGATCAGATTAGAAGACTGGACAAAGAAGGTGGTGCGATGTTACTTGATAGTTGTCCTTGAGATGAGAAGCAGAGAGGAGAGAAAGACTGATAAAACCTAAGTGGGGTGGCTTAGTGGAGAAGGGTAGAGATAAATCTCTACCACTTAAAGAAAGTCAAATCACATTAACAGGGCTGGACAACCAAGATCGGGGGAGGGGGAGGGAAAGGTAGTCTTAAAATTAAACTTAAAACCCACAGGATGTTGTAAAAACCTCACTTTACTGAGCGGCTGCGGACATCTCGTGCTGCTGTTTACTGTGTAATGGTCTGTTCGGGCGCTTGAAGCTCTCATCCTTCCAAAGCTGAATCAGTAAAAGGTCTAACAGAAGATCTGTGAACTTATAGCACATAAGACTATATTTGTGAACTGGATTTAGCCGTACAAGAGTGAACAGTGCATACTGTCCTACAGCCCCGACGTCATGAGAATTTGTAAAGATAAGTTCGCATGATTTTTATACACTGTAATAGAGCTGTATAGGCCTATATTTTATTAACACGATTTGTCTCTTCCTTCACCTTCACTTTATTTTCTCAACCTTTGAATAGTCGTGTACATTGTTTTTGCCATTAGATAGCTTTAGTTGCTGACTTGGCATAAAACAACAATTAACTAACTAACTTCATTTTATTTCCTCATTTCTCATAATGCTTAATTTGCTTGTGTGGATGCAAAGGATTGCGATAGTGGTGGTACAACTTTTTTTGCAAAACGTTTCATTGCACAAACGGGTCCCTTACAGCCTTGTGGTCTTTAATGTAAGTGTAGGATAGTTGTTTAAAATTTCAGTTAAGAAAACAGAGTTAAGCCTAAACGTGTATATATATATATTTGATAACTGATTCATTTTTGGAGGGGGAAGGGGGGCGCAGTATTTGTCTTTCGCCTAGGGCGCAAAACAGCCTTGCGCCGGCCCTGCTTACAATCCATAAATTCATTTTCGGAGTCGACTTCGGCGAAAAATGCAGACAATTCTTCGCCATTTTAGTTACATGGCTGCCAACTCTTGTTCGTGTCACCACGGACGTGTATAGGTGGAGTGCTGTCTGTCTGCCGAAACCAATTCTGAGCCTCTTGCGAAGTTCTCCGCTGTTAGTCTCGGCGAGCTTATTAAACAATGAATGTAAATAAACCGGACGCTTTGTCGTCCAAAGCCTCGTTCTATGACTTCATTGAAAAAATAGCCTGCAAGCAGTCAAGTAATACAAGTTCGTGGTGTCACCGACTTATCGGTACGCGGGATTTTAGTCTTGACTATCAAAAAGATGCCAGGCAAGTGTTCTTTTCAGGAGCACTGGCTGAAGAAAAAAAAATAAAGGCTGGCTGTTAAAGGACTTAAAAGATAAACATTGTGCACGATGTGCTGCGTGTGAAGTATCTGAATCTTTCGTGAAGGGGAGCAAGCATTTTGAGGAAGCACATGATAACTGATCGACGTAAAAAGTGTGTTGATTTCTTGAAGATACACGCATTTGTGTTACCGATTGCTTTCCCAATCAGGATCCGTCCCAGCCCCCTCAAAATCCGACAGCACCGACCAGCTCTACAAGACTATCCAGTAAGTTGAAAATTATTTCTCTTTAGCGATTCATTTAGTTAACTGTGTGCGTACTTAAGAGAAAGGCAAAACAGAAACAAAAATGTATCCATGACTGTGCTGCCGTTTTTGCTTGTGTCTATGACTCAGTACTGAGTTAAAAGTTTTTCGGAAGTTTAATATTTTACATTTTAAAAAAAGGTTACAAACTTCAAAAATCACATCTTTGTTTCGAAATAACATAAGCATAAATGAGAAATTTTATTTTGAAGTGTTTTAACCCTTAAACTTTAAAGCTTAAAACTTATTAAATTAAAACGTGCATAAAATGTTACGTTTGTATTTTGACACGATTGTCCGCACTTTTAGCCCATCATTTATCTTATTGTAAAGCCGATAGTTTAAAGATCAGTAACAGCAAAGAATTATATTTAGAACGTCTAGATTATATTTCTCACGCACTATAAATAGAGTGTTTGCAATCACCAGTCTTTACTACAGAAAATTGATCTGATGACTGAAAATTTATTTTTGCCATCTGATCAGGAAAGATTAAGGCATTGATTCCTTTATGTCAAAATAAAGAACCATTACTCATACATCGTTATTTTTGTAAAACAAGACAAAACTGTTTGCTTATTATTCTATTTTATTTTATCAGCACATACATATTATTTTGTTCGATTTTAACATCAAAGCTAAATCAGTTCACTCATTATATCTTTCAGTCATGCTGCCATCTTTACTCTTAGTTTATTATTACTATCATGTCATTATTGCTTTTTGAAACTGCCTTTTATTCAGATAGCACGTGATCTTTTCAGCCACATAATTGAAAACTTAATGAATTCTTTGAATAGGTTATATGATGAGCAGCACAAGGCTGAAAGCAGAGATCCTGTGGACTCTGAAGATGGTTGAATCCACTACAGCTTCAAATCTTGCAGAAAAATCAGCTGATCTATTCCGCCTCGTGTTTGCTGATAGCATCAGAATTTTAAATGGCTGAAACAAAAAGCAGATACTTTATTATATTTGGTCTTGCTCCTCACTCTTCTAAACTGCTCCAGGACAGTGTGAAATTTACTTTTATTTGATGAAGAAACAATAGCAGATAATTTAAGCCAGACTGCACTAAAAGCATGCAGATTAGTTCTTGACCACATTCACAGTGTTGGAGGTTTGGAAAATGTTGACAACTGCAAACCACTGACAACTGCTAGAGCCTATGGCAGCTATGAAGTTACCTCTCTGAGCAGAAACAGCAGAAGGAAACAGAAGACAAGCAGATGCACACAAAGAAACTAAGAGATGAGCTAGCAATACTCTGAGACTGAAGACCACATGCTGGAACTGGCTGACAGATGCAGTTTCCAGGCTCAAGAGCAAAAAAGTTTTTCACTCATTGAAAGATCCAATAATCTGCATTTGTTTGCTAAAGAGAAGGGCATTACAAAGATTCAGTCAGACATCGCTAGATTAGAAAATGAAGTTATCAGGTGTTAAATTGTGTTACCAATGCTCATTGCTTTGCCTCATTCAGCTTGCACAACTCTGTAAGGGTATGCTGTGAAGTCATGGAATATTATTATGAAATAAACTGTTGTGCCTGGCAGTTTGGAGTCATTCTGTCTTTGGTTAAGCATTAGGAGCACACTCTTTTCATTCCTTCTCTGATCCTCCAGGTCTTTGCATTGCTTGTAGTAATCTTAATTTTTAAAAAAATTGGACCACACATCTGGACTACACTAGTTGCCCCTCGATATTCACAAGAAACCCACTCTTCTTTCAAAAGGTCTTTGGAAACTTATCTCTTTCTTGAACCAGAGCCTTAATCTTCTAGTACTGTGCGTAGGTATCTCTCTCTCTTTGTGTGTGTATGAGAGAGAGAGAGATGAACTGACTTTTGTATTACAATAAAGGATGCCTTTCAGCTTTTGCAATTATTATTACTTACATTTATAGGAAACTTGGAACATTAACAGTGTACGTCATCAGTGCGTTAAAGTGATCTAAATATGGCAGATTATCTAAATATGGCAGATAAGCATCAAATTAACTCTATGATTATTACTAGAATAGGAATGTTTCAAACCATAGAGAAGACCAATGATTAATTCTTAAATAATACCTCTTTCCAACCGTACATGAGAAAAACTTAAGCATTGGTGACCGTCACTTAGGTCCTTACAAATTCATGAAAGGTCCTTACAAGGTCCTTATAAGGTCCTTACTTGGCTCCATCACTGATCCCTGGGAACCCTGTATATACCGCATATTCACGCTCATAGAGAGGACGCTCTTAGCGCTTAAAACGGGGACGAGACATGGACTAAATTTTTACTGTATAAATTTAATTACATAAATGGATAGAATACGAGGGACGGAAGAATAAACGACAGTACTTATGACAAACAGAAAACAAAGATAGAAAACACAAAAAGGCTTAAAGTGACAAGAACAGAGAATATAGTGATTCTGCAGAGAAAGATGGGTAGGCAAGTAGCAAGAGCGGAAGGGGGAGGGTAAGAAGGACGAGCATTGTGTGGACTGTGTTAGGAGTAATGCTCAAGGAAGAGGTGTGTTTTCAGTGCAGATTTGAAGGAAATCTGTCTTAATTACACAAGAAAAAAAGAGAATATAATTGTATATACTTATTCTTTATGAAAAATAAAGAGGAGTTTCATCTTTTCATCATTACAAGGTTGAACAGGTTACATTATTTAAAATTAATGTGAATGTTATATAATAAGTTAGATGTGATACATATGCAATATACACATTTGTCTCAAGAATGACTTTTCAAAACTATAGTGTAATTAAAATGAAAAATATGCTGTTAATCCTAAAGAGGCGACATCAAAATGAGATCGACAATAACATCCCTTCACCAGTCTGCTTACATGTTACACTCACCAGTGGCGTAAGAAAATGCTCCGCTTTATGGAGTAGGGGGGGTTGCGGAGCTAAAGCAAACTCTATGCTAACAGTCAACGACATTCACATTCTTGCCTACTCTAACGCCAACAGCTCACAAAAATGGATTCACCAATCATACATGTTTGGTCACTATCTTTCTTGATTTATTTACTGGATTTTTCAATGACATTGTTACTTTTGAGTCCAGAGGTGAAGGGGATTGTCGATATTTAGCAACCATGACTGAATTTTTTTGTTACCTTCTAGAAATGCTTGTGACCCATGGTCCCCAACCTCGTTTGTCCACACTGCGTTTTTGTTCGGCCCAGTCCCAATCTGGATCGTCCGCGCTGTTGTCGTCAGGCAGATAGGA
Organism: Marisa cornuarietis; assembly: GCA_004794655.1. Taxonomy (NCBI): domain Eukaryota; kingdom Metazoa; phylum Mollusca; class Gastropoda; order Architaenioglossa; family Ampullariidae; genus Marisa; species Marisa cornuarietis. The sequence continues at coordinate 74,454 of SMMW01000503.1, read as the reverse complement.
AATAGCCCGCTTACCAGCACCATCTTCTAGGTTGGACAGTCCATCGGGTGTCTCGGGAACTGAACACAATAATCAGAGCAAAACGAATGCTTAATGTCAGGTGAAAATACCGTTATTTTGAGTGGTAGTCAATCCACAGCGGGTAACGCTTGTATTCATTTTCTATAGAACATAAGGCTGTTATTGCTATTTTATAGTCAGTCTTCGAGATATAAACTTTTCCTTGGGTGTCACTGGTTGTCAAGGCATTTGATACAAAAATCTAGTGGTACAAAAATACACAAGACTGCATGTATTCGTATTGAAAAAGAGATCTTATGTCTAAATGCGGTCCTCGTCACTGCTACAGTTCACGTCTGAATGGTAACATGCCTGTTACATGCTGTATCTAAAAGCATAGTTTTAGCCTCCGTGCATCATCATCATCATCATCATCATCATCATCATCATCATCATCATCATCATCATCATCATCTCCCACTTCCAGATTAATCTCATCATTAGTATCTCCCACCATGAATCTTAAATGCTGAAGTTGTTATGTTGCTGATACACGAAAGAACATGATAAGCGTCATAACGACGATGATGAAAATAGTCCAGCTGTGATGAGGGCAAAGAAAATTTGAAAATTATCTTTTGACTTTGAAATTGAAATCCTGTCTAGTCTTGTGGAGGAATATTTTTATATCTATCCCCGTCTCAACATTCTCAATGGAGACACTTTATGAAGAACAACAAGGCTTTACCTCTACCAGAGTATGAAGTGGGGAAAACGAGTAAAGCGAGTGAGCGAGGGAAGTAAGGATAGTGAAGGAAATGAAAGTAAACGTGTTGACTAAGATTCTTAGTTTTAGTTTTAAGGCCTTTCGTTGGCACAAATTATGAAATAAACAAAAACCAGTAACTGTTCGCTTCTGTTTGATTGGACTAAGCACAATGTCCGCTAAGGTGCGAGTAATACCACTTTCCGAAACAATTTCAGAAGCAAAGACCGGTTGGGAAAATTATGCATGCATATGACCTTTACCCTAACTGTCGGTCTTTTCCGGTTGTGATGTGGGCTCATCGCTACGCGTGCAGTAGTTGAACAACTGTTTTTTGTACAAAATAAATCGTCGTCAAAACATTGTGAGCAAACTGTACTCAGCTTCAGTCGATTTGAAATACCCATCTTTGTTTCTCGTATTTAAATAAGGCTTGCATCCCACAAAATAAGGCAGACGAAAATGCTGCGACGAATGTGCACGTGAAAATTTACAGCAGACAATATTCGGCGTCTCTGGTTTCAGCGAAGCGTGATGTGTTCATCAACATTGGATTTCACTTTCAGAAATCTTTAGTCTCCAAAATGTCAGGGTTTGGATGTTTGATCATTCTGCTATTGAATATATAGACAAATAAAGTAGTTGTAACTCTAAAAGTAATCTTCAGCCACCTAAGACAGCTTCTAAAGAACTGTGAGCAGAATAACAGGTTGACTTTGAAAGAGACAAAAATAGAGTTGGACATATCGTTAATTTCACGTCCTGGTAGAAAAGTACTTGCAACATTAGAAAAACCTCTTCTGCTGCCACTTGGATCTTAAAAACGCAGTTTGCTTATATGGGCACAAAGGGAGAAGATTCAATATGAACGAGGGTCTGATTCGTCATACAGGAGCTGTACAACAGTGAGCAGCACTTGAACTAGTGACCTCAGAGAACTCATGTGGACACGGAAAGGAAACTCATTGTTGGCATATTCTTCAGTATCGTCCCACAGAACAGAATAAAGAAACTCACCTTGAATAATATAACTCTCCATCGGTTGTAGACTTCTTTGAAACATGTACATCGCAATCGACAATAAACTTACGGTAGTCATTCGCAACAAACTTCAAGATATTAACAACAAGCTTCAGTGTCAGAAGTAGATGCGATAATAACAACACCGACCAGAGAAAAATAAGTCTTCAGCATCAACGGAAAGATCAGAAACAAACCAGGCAAATAGGATTTCTTTAGAGTTTAGAGCCTCGTTAAAGAAAGACCGAGGATGTCGTTGACAGAAAAAGACCTGAATGGCGAACGTGGAACAGTGGCCCTGCATGGTGAGCCTCAGCAAAGGTCATTGTGGAGAACATTGTCAGCTGCTCTAGGTATCAAGTCTTCCCGACCACCAAGACAAATCAAAATGCTAAGTTCATTGTAACTTTTCTTACCGTTTCTCGCCGCAGCCATGGCTATGCCAACGACAAACAGAATAACGCAGACCTTCATGTTCCGGTTTTTGCTGATTTTCTGTACCCGTCAGAAGAGTTTCGGATTCAGAATGAAGCTCAGAGACCCAACCTACTTCTTTTATACATCCCCTTTTTTAATTAGTCTCCTCTCTGGGAGAGAATCCTCCAATCAACAAACACACGTTTAACGAAGGTAGCAGCCCAAAATAAACAGGTATCGTGTTAGTTTTTATCGCTCAAGCGTGTGCTTATTAATCGAACCCATTGGACAAACTGTTGTTTCAGTAGTATTATTGAAAAACTTCTTGGCTAGCAATATCATTAGAAACTGTTCATTTGGAGGAGTGAGTGCTTAGCTCTCTTGGTTCGAAAGGCCACGATCGTGGCTTGCCGGTTAGCACGGGCAAGGCGATTTTCATTACTTTTTATTGCAAAGTTCAACTTTTCCAAAAATGTATAGGTTTCTTGGTCTAATGTTTATTTCAGATCAGCAATAATAAAAAAACAAACTTCACTACTGTCGTCTTCGCAGTCTTCAGTTATAAGCCAGTTATTGTAATGTTATATTTTTATGTTGACTCAAGATGGTTAGGCAGAGATGTGTATAGACAGATTTCTGATTTAGGATAGTTAATAATGGACTGTTATTTTTAATTATTATTCTGCCGTTTCCGAACCACGGGACTTCTGATAGTCTGCGCAGATGCTGCTGGTGGTAAACATTAGTGACATATTTTACAAGAAGCTTTTACAAATTTCGTACTAATTTTTAGTAGTGGGGACGAAATTCAGACATAAACATTTCGTTATGGTTTTAAGTTCAGAACTATACAATACTAATCAATGAAGATGTCCAGCAAGTACTAGGTTAACGTAGGACAGAGAACAGAAGAGGCTTTGAAGTCTTGTTCTCAATGACACATATTTGACGAGAGGAAAATAACACCTACATAACGTACCTATTATTAGTGTAATTTACTAGGAAAATATTACAATTTCGTTAAAATGCGTTGCAAATCGTTTCAGAAAACCTTTCTATAACTTTATCCTCATTTGAGTTTGAGCACTGGCTAATGAGGCATTTATTCACCAGGAACTTTTCTACGTCTAAACAATATGTCGATGTTAGAATATTTCTACAACATGTCACTGTTGGGTGGTTTCTACAGCATGTCAGTTCTGGGAAATTGTTAGAAGGACGTTACGTGAGTGTTTGCGTGATTGCGTACTTGAACTGAATGCTTTGCAAAAACTCTTCTTCACATACATCTGTAATAATAAAGATGAAGTACTTTTTTACAAAAGAAATGAAATAAAACTTTGGAGAGTTAAGTTATAAATAATGTCTGTTCGAGTGTCTTTTGCACGTTAATTACTACTAAACAGCTTGCCAAAAAAAGATATTTTGGACAATCAGTGTGATAATACTGTAGCCCTCTTAGCCTAGGATAAAAATATTTCTATGTTCAAAAACATGGGCTTAATTAAAGTAAGCCAGTAAACTGGCTCTACGGGCTCAGCAGGTTAAGCAGGACAATAGCAAACGAAATTTGTGGCGAAAATATTAATCAGCAGTACGAATATCAATAAGCAAAGCAATAAGTATAGATCAGCAGGATCGCATAATAAAATTCGTTTTTTTGTGGAACAACAACGACATCTCATCCTCATTCACAATTTTTCCTACTGACACAACGGTGTTCGGTCTAAAGTGACCCCACGGTGTTTGCCAAAACAAAAGCGTGTGAATGCTGCTATGATCGAGGCAGATAAAGGGAAAGAGATTCTATGATATACAGATTTCGTTCATAACTACTGAGGTTGTCAGTGAATATATTAGTAGATGTTGTAGATATTTTTGTTGCCATGCTTTTTACTAACAAAAGAGGTAACACCTCTTTTTTAATGTCTATTAGAACCATCATGCTCACTTTTCACTGTGGGCGTGGAATTCTTTTTCCCACATGAGATATCTCATTTTATCAGTGGAAGCATCCCAAAACGTTCATGCAGGTGCTATATAGGGATCTATAAAGTTGGGCTACTGTAATTTGAGGACTGGACTCTCTCAGTTGCCAATCGACAATTGTAATTCACGATCGATTTTAATCACAGATTAACATGCAGTATCACCGACACCTCGAGTCAATTATTTATGCTTGACAGTTACTGTTCTCTATATGTAGCTCAGGTAGAGTTTTATTGATAAATAGTGAGATCAAGACCAAACTAACATTCGTTATTAAAACATGCCGATCAGAACACTTTCTGTTAACACTAAGCAACAAACAACACCAAGGAATAAAGATCACGTGATACACAATGTGAAACAGTTGTATAACGGAAAAGACTGAATGAATCTCGCACTTATAGGGAGGTTTGCATAAAAAGTATACTAAAGTTTTCACAATTTTTCCTACTGACACCACCGTTTACCGTCTAAACTGACTCCACGGTGTTTGCCAAAACAAAGGCGTGTGAATGCTGCTATGATCGAGGCAGATAAAGTGAAAGAGATTCTATGATATACAGATTTCGATCATAACTACTGTGCATGGTGTTGCTTGTGGGACAACAAGTTGATGTCGTCTGCAAAGTCGAGATCCTCAAGCTGCATAGCAAATGTCCATTGAATGCCTGTGTTGCTATTCAAGGTTGTTCTTCTCATGATCCAATCTATGGAGTTGTGTGCCGTTAATGGATGTTTGTATGTAAAAACAAATTGGTAACGTCTGAGCTTTAGCCTTTGACGTCTTTTACAGCCCCGAACAAGTGAAAGCAATACGGCCGCGGGCTCGTCCAGTTTGGACGATTATGTATGCCAGCTGTTTCTTACAAAAATCAGGCGCTGGTTGCTGGTTGCACAACATGTTTCTAAACAGAGTGGTTGTTTTTGGATCACAAATGACCTCAGTTGCATCTTCTGCATCAGCATCACGGGATTTACGTTTTAAGGTTCCTGATTTCAGCCAGCGATCCAAAATAACCCTTGGGCTTGAAAATACTGAGAAAGAATGCTTGGAAAGACGTCTTCTTGCCAGCCCGCAGATTCGGAAAGTGGTCAGCCTTTCTTACTGAGGCGGAGCTGCCTGGTCCCCTTTCATGTTTGACCGATTCAGGGAAACTGGCACATGCTAAAAATCTTCAACAGAGCCGTCCTGTTCAGGTAGGCATGTCACGCGTCAGAATCTAGCGATTCAAACATCTCTTAACTGACATGTGACGACTGTCAGCCACGGACCACCTGATGACGTATGCCTGCGGACCACACTTTGAGAACCACTGCTATAGTTAATATTGCTCTTGGAAGAGTTACTTCCCATCTGCGGCTCTGAAGCCACCGGTAACAAAATGTCAAACCGGAAGCAAAAGTTCCTGAACCAAACAGATTTACTAGATATTTTGACAATGTTTTGGAGACTTTGGGTTGAGAGGGAGGAAAAGGTCGCTGCTCAGTAACTTTACGAAAAAACTCCGGTGGAATGCTGTGCATGTCAGCTACCTGCTGCACTTAACAGCATCAACAAGCGTGTGCATTTTATAACCCTACGGACCCTAACCAAACTGTGTTTTGTTATCCCAGGGCGAACCACACAGCGTTTTCCGTTATTTGAGTGAAGGCTTAGATTGGCCATATAGTTTTGTTGTTAAAGCACATTCCTGGATCTGGCAGTGGTTCCGTATCTCGACGATTATATCACTGAAAAATTCGTTTGAGATAACCCTTATTTAGCATTTTCCTTAATTGTGTTAAACACTGGATATGGTGAGGTAGTTATTCATGCGTGACATGTGTTTTACTGAAGATGGACTGTTTCATAAAGCCTTGCCCTGGGCGGGGGCTCCTGTCAGCAATTGCTCTCACTTAAAGCAGTACTTCGCGTCACACGACTGTGCGATGCCCAGCTTTTGGTCCACATATTGGGCAACCGGGCCTGTCCTGATGTACTCTTGTTCCTGCGACGTGTTCTCGCTTGAAGTTTCTCAGTTGTTTCTATAGGAGGAGCTGCTGAATCACTGTACTCGTCGTTGGTGTTGGTGGCATTAGCCCCAGCTTCATGGGGGACATTCTCATGTGTTGTATTAGAAGTGGTCACACTGGTGGGTCTGCAAACTGGGTTAGTGGGACTAGGAGCAGGCGGTGGGCTGACTGGCAGTAAGTACTGAGACATGTAGGGGGAAAAGGGGAGGAGGGATTGACTATCTTCACAGTCATCTGTATTTTCGCGTCTGTTATAAATTTGCCGCTTGTTGTAGTCGATGTCGTCGTGGCGACGGAGCTGTCGGGTGTGGTTGTCGTCGACAAGATGCGTGGTTACTAGATCGTGACAAGCCGGGGGCACTTGTGCGGGGCGCGGGGGCGAGCCTTGCACATAGCTGTCAGGTGGGCACTCGCTGACATTGGCTGTCCGGCTGTTGTCAGCCCCTGTATCCCTGGTGTGTAGTGTCGTGCCCTTCCCCTTTGAGTTGTCACTGGTAGGTTTGTTTGTAGCGTTGAGGTCAGGAGGGGATTTGGCGGGCAAAGAAGCTGTCTGTAGACCGGGGTCTATCGTGGTGTAGTGGGCGTCGTCTTTGATGACATTGTTATTGTCGTAGGCATCACGGGTTTGGGGAGGTAAGTGTCTCGGAACAGTATGCAGTTTACCGTTTTTATAGAATGTAAAAGTCCCTTCCTCGCGAGCATTTAGGATATTGTTCGTCTGTTGTCTCGTCAGATCGCTGGCGACTCCTATACCGGCCGCCCGAAGTTTGCCTCTAGTCGTCTTGTTACTCAGGATTCGCATTTTGTCATTCCAACGATGAAATTGTACAATTAGGGGCCTGGGGTGGGTCTCACCAGGCTTTCTGTTTCCGAGGCGATTAGCCCGCTCAGTGTCTTCCGCACACCATGATTTTTCAGCACAGAATTCGTTTAAAAGGCATATCACTTTAGAGCTACACTCAGCATAATTTTCGCCAGTCCTTTCTTTAATGCCAAATATGAGGTTCTTTCGTCTAGACACAGCTTCGAGCTTGTCCATCTCCATTGTCATCTCGCACAGTTTCTCTCTTAGCAGTTTATTTTCCTCGGTTAACACGTCAATGTGTCTGCTATTTTCACATATCTTTGCATTAACCGAGTCAATACTACGTTGGAACCCACTGATGTTTTGCATCAAGGACTGGTAGAAGGTTTGTATTTGCTGCGAAATTTGGTGAGTGATGATGTCTCCAATACCACGAAGTTGGCTGTCTACAGAATAAACAAAAGCGGACTGTGACTGTTCCATGCGAGACAGAGAAGTAGAGAGAAGGGTGAGACTAGATGATATATTTTGAGTAGTGGGTTGTTCTGACACAGGGCCAGCACATGTAAGGTTTTCGCTGTCTCTTGTGGCAAGCTGCTCAGGGGCAAGTGTGTCCGTTAACGAGACGTCAGGTACAGTGCAGTCACTTATCATCTGATCATCTGCATTCGAAGCATAAATTATTTCCTCCTCGAAGGGTCCGGGGTTCAGTTCCACATTTCCAGACCACATCAGCAGGCTAGATATGATGCTTGCAAGTAACACACACTGTGCTCTCTTAGTGCTCACCTTGACATGTTTGGTTGCGGTGGCCGTCGCCCTTCGCTGCATGAAGTAAGCGTATCGCCACAAAAAGTGACCACAAACCACGCGAAAAGTTAAAAGTTCCGCAGGCATGACCAGTAAGTATGTACTACACACAGTGGAGTTCACAATTTTAGCCTGAGGTCATATAATGTAGTAGAAATAATCAACATTATTTATAATTAATGTGAATGTTATATAATAATTTAGATGTGATACATATGCCATACACACATTTGTCTCAAGAATGACTTTTCAAAACTATAGTGTAATTAAAATGAAAAATATGTTGTTAATCCCAAAGAGGCGACATCAAAATGAGATCGACAATAACATCTCTTAACCAGTCTGCTTACATGTTACACTCACCAGTGGCGTAGGAAAATGCTTCGCTTTGTTGAGTGGGGGGTGGGGGTGCGGGTGGGGTGCCGAGCTAAGGCAAACTCCATGCTAACAGTGAACGACATTCACATTCTTGCAATGCTCACGCAACATCTCACAAAAATGGATTCACCAATCATACATGTTTGGTCACTATCTTTATTGATTTATTTACTGGATTTTTCAATGACATTGCTGCTTTTCGAATCGAGAGGTGAAGGGGATTTTCGATATTTAGCAACCATGACTGATTTTTTTTTTGACAATCTAGAAATGCCTTCTCTTGTGCAGTGGAATACTTTACTTGCAAGCTACCTGTTGCATTTGACTATACCGAAAAGCCTGTAGCAAATCGTTCACAACCTCATCTGTCCACACTGCATTTTTAGTCGGCCCAGTCCCAATCTGGATCGTCCGCGCCGCGTTTTTTGTCCTTAGGCAGCTGGAAAATACCCCGCTTACCAACACCATCTTCTGGGCTGGACAGTCGTTTTTGACAGCACCTTTCTGAACGCTCTTCAGTGGGTGTCTCGGGAACTGAACAAAACAATCAGAGCAGAACGAATGTTTAATATCAATTGAAAATACCGTTATGATGACTGGTAGTTAATCCATAGCGGATAACGCTTGTATTCATTTTCTATAGGACATAAGGCTGTTATTGCTATAATATAGTCAGTCTTCGAATCGAGATTTAAACTTTTCCTTGGGTGTCACGGGTTGACAAGGCATTTGATACAAAAATCTAGTGGTACAAAAATGCACGAGACTGCATGTATTCGTATGGAAAAAGAGATCTTTTCTCTAAATGCGGTCCTTGTCACTGCTACAGTTCACTGGAAACGCCTGATACCATACCTCTCAGTAGAATGCTAGCATGCCTGTTACATGCTGTATCTAAATACATAGTTTTAGCCTCCGTGCATCATCATCATCATCATCTCAAAATGAACGAAGGTCTTATTCGTCATACAGGAGCCGTACAATAGTGAGCAGGACTTAAACTAGTGACCTAAGAGAACTCATGTGGACACGGAAAGGAAACTCATTATTGGCATAGTCTTCAATATCGTCCCACAGAACAGAATAAAAGAAACTCACCTTGAATAATATACTCTCTACATCGGTTGTAGACTTCTGTTAAACATGTACATCGCAATCGGCAATAAACTTACGGTAGTCATTCGCAACAAACTTCAAGATATTAACAAAAAGCTTCAGTGTCAGAAGTAGATGCGATAATAACAACACCGACAAGAGAAAAATAAGTCTTCAGCATCAACGGAAAGATCAGAAACAAACCAGGCAAATAGGATTTCTTTAGAGCCTCATTAAGAAAAGGCCGAGGATGTCATTGATAGAAAAAGACCTGAATGGCGAACTTGGAACAGTGAGAAGAGCTCATCACGGTGGCCCTGCATGGTGAGCCTCAGAAAAGCTCATTGTGGAGAACATTGTCAGCTGCTCTAGGTATCAAGTCTTCGCGACCACCAGGACAAGCCAAAGGACTAAACTTAGTGTAACTGTTCTTACCGTTTTTCGCCGCAGCCATGGCTATGCCAACGACAACCAGAATAACGCAGACCTTCATGTTCCGGTTTTTGCTGATTTTTGTACCCGTCAGAAGGGTTCCGGATTCAGAATGAAGCTCAGAGACCCAATCTACTTTTTTATACATCCCATTTTTTAATTAGTCTCCTATCTGCGAGAGAATCCTTCAATCAACAAACACCCGTTTAACGAAAGTAGCAGCCCAAGATAAACAGGTATCTTGTTTTGATCGCTCAAGCGTGTGCTTATTAATCGAACCTATTGGACAAACTGTTGTTTCAGTAGTATTATTGAAAACATTCTTGGCTAGCAATATCATTAGAAACTGTTCATTTGGAGGAGTGAGTGTTTAACTCTCTTGTTTCGAAAGGCCACAGTCGTGGCTTTGCCGGGTAGCAATTAGGGCAAGGCGATTTTCATTACTTTTTATTGCAAAGTTCAAATTTTCCAAAAATGTATAGGTTTCTTGGTCTAATGTTTATCTCAGATCAGCAATAATAATAATAATAATAATAATAATAATAATAATAATAATAATAATAATAATAATAAAACTTCACCACTGTCGTCTTCGCAGTCTTCAGTTATAAGCCAGTTATTGTAATGTTATATTTTTATGTTGAACCAAGAGGGTTAGGCATAGATGTGTATAGACAGATTTCTGATTTAGGATAGTTAATAATGGACTGTTATTTTTTAATTATTATTCTGCCGTATCCGAACCACGGGACTTCTGACAGTCTTCGCAGATGCTGCGGGTGGTATACATTAGTGACATATTTTACAAGAGGCTTTTGCAAATTTCGTACTAATTTTGAGTAGTGTGGACGAAATTCAGACATAAACATTTCTGCATGGTTAAAGTGCAGAACTATACAATACTAATAAATGAAGATGTCCAGTAACTACGAGGTTAATGTAGGACAGAGAACAGAAGAGGCTTTAAAGTCTTGTTCTCAATGACACATATTTGACTAGAGGAAAATTACACCTACAGAACGTACCTATCGTTAGCAAAATTAACTAGGAAAAGGGGTCCATCAGCTTTCCATTGTAGATCACCTGGCATTTTGAGTCTTTATACAGCTGTTGGAGGATGGCAATGAACTTTGGTGGAAATCCGTAGTGCTGCATCAGCTTCCAGATGGTCTCCCTGTCTACGGAGTCAAATGCCTTCTCAAAATCCACAAATGTCATGTAGAGTGGGGACTGCCATTCGATGGACTGTTCAATAATGATTCGCAGTGTAGTGATATGGTCTGTGCATGATCTACCCTGCCGAAAGCCTGCCTGTTCTTGCCGCAGTCTCTTGTCTAGGGCATTCTTCAGTGTGTCCAGGATGATTCTGGTCAGCACCTTGCTGGGAATGGACAGTAACGTAATCCCACGCCAGTTTCTGCACTGGGTCAGGTTACCTTTCCTGGGTAGCTTTACCAGACAGCCAACTTTCCAGTCTGCTGGAACTTGCTCCTGCTTCCAAATTTTCTGCAGCAGGAGGTGTAGCATCTCTGCTGTGGCTGTTGGATCTGCCTTGAGTGCCTCTGCAGGAATGCCATGTGGGCCTGCCGCCTTACCAGTTTTCAGAGACTTGATGGCTTCGATGGTTTCTGCCTTGGTTGGTGGGTTGGTGTTCATCTGGCCCTTATGCATGTAAATCGAACAAAGACTCGCGCGAATAGCTGCTTTTCGCGAAAAGCTACTCGAGACTTATACGTGCATAGGGCCTATCGTGATTCCGTATGCACAAAGCTCTATTCGGTCTCAAATAGCTTTACGCGAGTAGTACCGGGGAGAACCGTTGCTATTTTTAGAATCAAGTGAAAACACGATGGAGTTTCGGTGAAGGTAAAGGAAACTACTTCATGTCATAGCATTGTTTTTTTGTTTTGTTTTGTTTGTTTGTTTGTTTGTTTTTTTAGCTGTCATCAGCAAAACTCGCCATTATCTCCCAAAATAGGCAAGAGTGGCGGGGCCTGCTAGCTCCTGTGTCTAACAATGTGTTCCCCGAAAACACAGGGCAAGGCAGGATCACCAGACATTGTTTACAGTCAACTTACTGAAATGCTTACAAAATAAGCGTGAAGCTAACTTCAGCGAGTCTGAAGTTACAATATTGCTGAGGAAATCTCTCTCGAGTACCTGGTTTTATTTGGGAGGTGTTTAAACTGTTCCTAGCATAGACAGACAGGCATTTTTACCCAAAGTTTGTATCACGTTTGGCATTCCATAGGTGTGATGTACCTGTCTTTTCGTCAAGTCCGCACGAGCTTGGTTCAGCAATGAAATTTCATTGCGTGCTCGCCGAAACAAATCGTCGGTGACTCTCGCCACAGTGCGGCTGACGGTTAACTGGCTTACTCCAATTAATTTGCCACACACATCCTGAAAACTTGATGTAGCAAAATATCGAAGAGTTACAAGGACGTGTAACAATGGTGTTAAGGCACCTTTTCGATTGGTGACAGCGATCTCGCATACCACTTCATCAGTCAGTGCCAAAATGTTTTCTCGTCGAAAACAAAATTTGTGATATAATTCTACATCATCAAATACTTCAAACGGATGCGATCTGTCACGAAACACCCGATTTCTTCGCATCAATCGGCGTTCTCGCCACTGAAAAACCACGAGGGCCGCCATTTTTCTGCGTGAATAGCGAGTTATACAGCCCCGAGAGGTCGAATAACTTTATGCGCGGTCCGCCAGGCTGGAAAGCCTTTCCGGGCTCCCATGCATACGGATTTTTCATTGCTATTCCCCTTAATAGGCGATATTCTTGAATAAAGCCCTTTTCCGGGCTACATGCATACGGGGCCTGGAGTTGCTCGGTGGCTTGGGCAATGTCCAAAATTGTTGCTAGTCGTGGCCGGTTCAGAATTTCTTTAAAATGTTCTGCCCAGCGAGATCTTTGTTCTGTATCCCCAGTAATGAAGTTGCCATTTTTATTCTTTACTGGCCTGCATGCATTGATGTTTTTCCTTCCTGACAGAGTTCTTGTAATTTCGTATAGTCTTTTCATGTTATTTTGCCAGCTGCTTGTTCTGCCTCTTCTGTCATCCTGTGTGCGAACTGTCTCTTGTCGCCTCTTGCACTCTTCTTCACTTCTCGGTTCATCTCCCAGTACTTTGCTTTGAGCTCTTCTTTTCTCTGCTGAACTTGACACTGGTTGATCTTCTGCTTCAGCTCTTTCCTTTCCTCTGTCTTTTTCCAGGTCCCTAGGGTCAGCCAATCCTTATGTTGTTTCTGTTTCTTTCCTAGAATACGTGTGCAGGCAGCCTTCCAGGTCTCCTGTAATCCTGTCCAGTGGCTGGCCACTGTTTATTCAAAGTGTCCCTCCAGTGCCTCAAACCTGTTTTTGACTTCACAGTTGAACTCTTCTTGCTTCCTGCGATCTCTAAGAAACTGCACGTTGAATTTGTGGTGCGGTCTGTCTGATGATTCATGAAAGGACCTCAGCTTTATCTTCAAAGTTGCTACAAGCAGGTGGTGGTCTGAGGCTGCATCTGCACCACGCCTTACCCTGACATCCAGCAGACTTCTTCTAAACTGTCGATTAATGGGAATGTGATCGATCTGGTTTTCTGTATTTCCATCTGGTGAAGTCCAGGTGGTCTTCTGAATGGTTTTGTGAGGAAAGACTGTGGCTCCGATTACAAGGTCATTGTACCAACAGAAGTCTATGAACTACTCACCATTCTCATTGCAGTTGCCCACACCGTGCTTTCCCATTATGTGTTCTCTGTCCGTGTTGTCATCTCCAACTTTGGCATTCACGTCGCCCATGATGATCTTCAGGTCTCGTCTTGGAGTACGATCAACCAGTGCTTGTAGGAAGTGGTAAAAGTCCTCCTCCTCCTCTTCTTTTGCTACGTTGGTAGGTGCATAGCACTGGATAATAGTGATCTTTCTTCCTTTGGAGTTGAACCGAGCTGACGTGAGTCGTGGGGAAACTGGTTCCCATGCTATTAGTGCCCTTGCAGTCTCCTGTGTCATCAGTACTGCTACTCCTTGTGAGTGGTCATGATCAGGGTCTTCATTCCAGAGTAGATGATAGTCTCCCCTGACCAGAGTCTGGTCTGACCGCTACCATTCCATCTGGTGTCGCACAGGTCAAGGGTTTGATGCTATAACTCTTCATCTCCTGTGCTTCCTGAGCTGATTTCCCTGTCACGTGTAGGGTTCTGATGTTCCAGGTCCCTATCCTGGTTTTTTTCCTTGGCCGTGAGAAGATAGGTCGGCGAGCTGACTTCCCGAAGGCTTTCGCCAACACGCGTCACAGGCCCCTCCAAAGAGGGATCTTCCCGTCCAGGCTCTCGTTGTGGTAATGTTGTAGTTGTAGTTTCTGTAGCAAGGGTTGTTTTACAAGGTGGGGTTGCTAACCCCACGCCCAACCCTCCTCCTTCATCCGGGTTTGGGACCGGCAGGTTTCCCGGGAGTTTCCAGGCGGAGTTATCCAATCGCCATACTTATACTTAACGCCGTTGTGTCGATCTTGTATAGTAAAGTTATCGCAGTGAACAGGTTGGGGCTGCAATGAACTTTTATGGCATATTTTTTCGTGCACTCTGATTGGCTGAATTTCTTGTTGATTTTTGTTGTTGTTGTTGTTGTTGATTTTGTAAGGGAAAGTGCTTCCACCTCTCGGAGATTTCGCGCTATGGGGGGAAGGGGTCTTCGGGAGATGTGGGTGTTGGGGAGGAGGGTGAGGTTATAATGATAATAATAATAATGAAGTTAATTTGTATAGCGCTTTTTCCCACCACTAATTAAAGGGAGGCTCAAAGCGCTTTACTAAAAAGAAAAACACACAAACATAATAATAATGGATGCTGATCTCAAAACCAGTAAATTTCAGTGTTCTTATCATTATTTACGCTCACTCCCTTCCCGCCAGCACCGGACTTTCCTTTGAAGTTGATCTGTGCAAAGCAAGGATCAGTATATTCAGTATAACCAATGTCTTGAATTTCAAGTGTAGGCCAGTAAAAAGAAAGGTTCATCGGATTATTGAAGTTTTAGTTCAACAGTTGAGAAGAGAGCACAGTCCTAACACTGAAGAAGCGAAGTTACAAGCATCCAGTGACAAGCACGGATGCAGAATGACACGAACACATCTGTCAGCAGACGACATCGCTGAAGCGCATAGATCCAGAATCTAATCCACAGAACAGTCTCTGGGTCATGAGATCCGTCAGTATAGATCTGCACGTGGTCTTTGAATGTGGTGCTTAGCTTGAGCTTTGTTTCTGCAGTGATTTGGACTTGGTGTTGTTATTTGTTGTATTTGGTGAACTCAAGGTCTATCTGTGGGTGTGGAAGTGTCCAGGGTGGTGTTTGCATGTTGTTCAATGGGTAAGGGGCCGTTATGTTGATTTCTGCACCCTTTGTGCTTTCTATATGCTGGATGTGTTATTGTATCATGGGTTGTGGGGTGGTCGGCATGTTCTGTGTCTGTGGGGTTGTACGTGAATTTGTCGGACTGGATGGTCAGATGGGAGACACTAGGTCTTTTAGTAGTAGTTGGTTGTCCTTTCCTGGATGATTAATTCTATAGGTTTCTGACCTGTTTCCGTCAGTATTGCTAGGTTTGGTGTGTGCGAAGGTACTCCCAGAACTAATTTTAGTGCCGTGGCCTGTACTGACTGAAGTTTAGCTTGGTTTGATTTAAGGTGGATTAGCAGTGGAGCTGCGTATAATAGTCTAGACATAACATATGGGCCTGATAGAGGTTTAGTAGAGATTTAGGATTTCTTCCCCAGTTATTTCCACTAGCTACTCTCATTAGCTTTATTCCTTTTTTGGCAGAGTTCATTGTTTTGTCTACATTTTTTTTGTCTACATTGGCTGAATTTCCGACCCCCCCCCCATCATTTAACGTGGGATCAGTTATGTGGCGCTCGCCCATTTTTGTGAAATGCCGGTTAGGAAACCCTAACATTTACTTTTATCTACGAGTTTTTTTCCTTTTTTCTATAGAAGACATTCATTTAAATGCCGAGCCCATGCAATTATAACTATTTTTTTTTACAACACATTTACTTACTTGCCTGTTTATCACGTGACCTCAAGCCCGCGTAATTTAAAGACCGAGGAACTTTTGGGCGGTTTTTAAAATGGTTTCGCCGGTGGAAGGGAAAGTAGGTTGTATTACACATAATGTGACAACTTGTGGTCAGTCGCTCCCAATTGGTCTACAAGCAAGTACGGAAAAGAAAGATATTTTATTGCTAGGCTAGTCAGCAGCGGCTATTGTCGGAGTAGTAATTGTAGACGATTGACCGCCTGAGTGAAATCCTACCTATCCTCGCACAGGCGAAACCATTATCTTTCCGCCATCATTGAATCCAAACATGTCAAAACGGCAACTGAACAAACTCTACAAGAAACATAAACGGGCAACTAAATGTGTACGTAAACTATCATTACACAAATGGAGAGAGCATGATTATTTGCTAGATTTTACGAGTACACATACTTTGACCGCGTTCAGTTATACGATAAACCGTTATTTATTTATGTGGAAACGAGGCTGCCCCTGACAGGCTGAGCTGCTTTGTTCTCCGTCGATTTTTTTCCATTTTCTCGTGCAAAGTCTTTGTTTATTCGTACCTATATGTTTTTTTTTAGTTGCAACTTGTATTTGTTTCCCTTTCCTTTGTTATTTTTTTACTACCTGAAATTGTCTCGCTTTCTGTTTTTTGTTGTGGATTTTACTTTTAACGGTTACTTTCTCCGTCATTACATAGATTTTAGATCTGATTTTTTAAATCTCGTTTTCTTGTTGCTCGTTCTGTTTTCCCTTCTCTGAAACTTAGCCAAACTTTAAAAACTCATCAATTCTAATAGCTTTTATTTGTATAATAGTTTTCATTTGAAAATAATCCAGATTTTATTTCAACAACCCTTTGGTCGACGCATGTTGAATTATGACAAGACAGTTTGTCTACACGACATCTCAGTTAGCATTGTTGAACCCCCTTGCTACTCTTAAACTTCCAGCCTGTTTAGTAGACACCTTGAGGAGACTTTCCCTTTATCATGATTCTGTGAATGTTGACACCCCATCGAGAAAACGGATTCGAATCTGTCGCTACTGTGCTGGTCGTCGTAAACAGCGTCCTTTGAAAAAATCCATCACCTGCTCTGCCTCTAGTCGTTATTCTGTCTCGTGCCTCTCTTTACCTGATTCTGAGACTGATTCTGGTATTGTGAAAGCTTCGCTGTGTGTTGTCAACTCTCTGGTGAATCATGTTTCCACCGCACATCAGCATCGGCGCGATGAGAGTGAACCAGTTAATGTCATCACCTGCTGGAAACACGACCGACGAAATCAACATGGTCGTATGAGAACAGGAGACTGCCCAGTTTCTCTAAGCACCAAACGAAGTACAAATGGTGGGAGAAAGAAATGTGACCTCAATTTTAATGAGAATTTTTCTTTGGCTAAAAGTGAACTCTCAGTAGAAAATAAAAATGTGACAAGTATATGTGTTGGCCACTTAAATGTGCAATCAGTCTGCAACAAGGCTGTCGACATTCATGATTTAGTGCTGGAAAATGACTTTGATGTCTTTTTCTTGTCAGAGACATGGTTAAAGGAGAGTGGTGATGAATCAGTAATCAAAGACCTTACACCACAATGCTATACGTTTGCACACAATCCCAGGTGTGGTGGGAGTGGAGGTGGGGTTGGTATTTCATTTAAACTACATCTGAAGTTTACAGTGCTGAAGAGACAAACACAGTACAGGTCCTTTGAGTACATAACAGCAAGACTGACATTAGCCAAGCACACATTAGAGATCATTTGTTTGTATAGACCTCCTCCATCAAAAAGGAATCAGCTCTCAGATTCTCTGTTTCATGAGGAGTTTGCCATGCTGCTGTAATCTGCATTTGTTTGCTAAAGAGAAGGGCATTACAAAGATTCAGTCAGACATCGCTAGATTAGAAAATGAAGTTATCAGGTGTTAAATTGTGTTACCAATGCTCATTGCTTTGCCTCATTCAGCTTGCACAACTCTGTAAGGGTATGCTGTGAAGTCATGGAATATTATTATGAAATAAACTGTTGTGCCTGGCAGTTTGGAGTCATTCTGTCTTTGGTTAAGCATTAGGAGCACACTCTTTTCATTCCTTCTCTGATCCTCCAGGTCTTTGCATTGCTTGTAGTAATCTTAATTTTTAAAAAAATTGGACCACACATCTGGACTACACTAGTTGCCCCTCGATATTCACAAGAAACCCACTCTTCTTTCAAAAGGTCTTTGGAAACTTATCTCTTTCTTGAACCAGAGCCTTAATCTTCTAGTACTGTGCGTAGGTATCTCTCTCTCTTTGTGTGTGTATGAGAGAGAGAGAGATGAACTGACTTTTGTATTACAATAAAGGATGCCTTTCAGCTTTTGCAATTATTATTACTTACATTTATAGGAAACTTGGAACATTAACAGTGTACGTCATCAGTGCGTTAAAGTGATCTAAATATGGCAGATTATCTAAATATGGCAGATAAGCATCAAATTAACTCTATGATTATTACTAGAATAGGAATGTTTCAAACCATAGAGAAGACCAATGATTAATTCTTAAATAATACCTCTTTCCAACCGTACATGAGAAAAACTTAAGCATTGGTGACCGTCACTTAGGTCCTTACAAATTCATGAAAGGTCCTTACAAGGTCCTTATAAGGTCCTTACTTGGCTCCATCACTGATCCCTGGGAACCCTGTATATACCGCATATTCACGCTCATAGAGAGGACGCTCTTAGCGCTTAAAACGGGGACGAGACATGGACTAAATTTTTACTGTATAAATTTAATTACATAAATGGATAGAATACGAGGGACGGAAGAATAAACGACAGTACTTATGACAAACAGAAAACAAAGATAGAAAACACAAAAAGGCTTAAAGTGACAAGAACAGAGAATATAGTGATTCTGCAGAGAAAGATGGGTAGGCAAGTAGCAAGAGCGGAAGGGGGAGGGTAAGAAGGACGAGCATTGTGTGGACTGTGTTAGGAGTAATGCTCAAGGAAGAGGTGTGTTTTCAGTGCAGATTTGAAGGAAATCTGTCTTAATTACACAAGAAAAAAAGAGAATATAATTGTATATACTTATTCTTTATGAAAAATAAAGAGGAGTTTCATCTTTTCATCATTACAAGGTTGAACAGGTTACATTATTTAAAATTAATGTGAATGTTATATAATAAGTTAGATGTGATACATATGCAATATACACATTTGTCTCAAGAATGACTTTTCAAAACTATAGTGTAATTAAAATGAAAAATATGCTGTTAATCCTAAAGAGGCGACATCAAAATGAGATCGACAATAACATCCCTTCACCAGTCTGCTTACATGTTACACTCACCAGTGGCGTAAGAAAATGCTCCGCTTTATGGAGTAGGGGGGGTTGCGGAGCTAAAGCAAACTCTATGCTAACAGTCAACGACATTCACATTCTTGCCTACTCTAACGCCAACAGCTCACAAAAATGGATTCACCAATCATACATGTTTGGTCACTATCTTTCTTGATTTATTTACTGGATTTTTCAATGACATTGTTACTTTTGAGTCCAGAGGTGAAGGGGATTGTCGATATTTAGCAACCATGACTGAATTTTTTTGTTACCTTCTAGAAATGCTTGTGACCCATGGTCCCCAACCTCGTTTGTCCACACTGCGTTTTTGTTCGGCCCAGTCCCAATCTGGATCGTCCGCGCTGTTGTCGTCAGGCAGATAGGAAATAGCCCGCTTACCAGCACCATCTTCTAGGTTGGACAGTCCATCGGGTGTCTCGGGAACTGAACACAATAATCAGAGCAAAACGAATGCTTAATGTCAGGTGAAAATACCGTTATTTTGAGTGGTAGTCAATCCACAGCGGGTAACGCTTGTATTCATTTTCTATAGAACATAAGGCTGTTATTGCTATTTTATAGTCAGTCTTCGAGATATAAACTTTTCCTTGGGTGTCACTGGTTGTCAAGGCATTTGATACAAAAATCTAGTGGTACAAAAATACACAAGACTGCATGTATTCGTATTGAAAAAGAGATCTTATGTCTAAATGCGGTCCTCGTCACTGCTACAGTTCACGTCTGAATGGTAACATGCCTGTTACATGCTGTATCTAAAAGCATAGTTTTAGCCTCCGTGCATCATCATCATCATCATCATCATCATCATCATCATCATCATCATCATCATCATCATCATCTCCCACTTCCAGATTAATCTCATCATTAGTATCTCCCACCATGAATCTTAAATGCTGAAGTTGTTATGTTGCTGATACACGAAAGAACATGATAAGCGTCATAACGACGATGATGAAAATAGTCCAGCTGTGATGAGGGCAAAGAAAATTTGAAAATTATCTTTTGACTTTGAAATTGAAATCCTGTCTAGTCTTGTGGAGGAATATTTTTATATCTATCCCCGTCTCAACATTCTCAATGGAGACACTTTATGAAGAACAACAAGGCTTTACCTCTACCAGAGTATGAAGTGGGGAAAACGAGTAAAGCGAGTGAGCGAGGGAAGTAAGGATAGTGAAGGAAATGAAAGTAAACGTGTTGACTAAGATTCTTAGTTTTAGTTTTAAGGCCTTTCGTTGGCACAAATTATGAAATAAACAAAAACCAGTAACTGTTCGCTTCTGTTTGATTGGACTAAGCACAATGTCCGCTAAGGTGCGAGTAATACCACTTTCCGAAACAATTTCAGAAGCAAAGACCGGTTGGGAAAATTATGCATGCATATGACCTTTACCCTAACTGTCGGTCTTTTCCGGTTGTGATGTGGGCTCATCGCTACGCGTGCAGTAGTTGAACAACTGTTTTTTGTACAAAATAAATCGTCGTCAAAACATTGTGAGCAAACTGTACTCAGCTTCAGTCGATTTGAAATACCCATCTTTGTTTCTCGTATTTAAATAAGGCTTGCATCCCACAAAATAAGGCAGACGAAAATGCTGCGACGAATGTGCACGTGAAAATTTACAGCAGACAATATTCGGCGTCTCTGGTTTCAGCGAAGCGTGATGTGTTCATCAACATTGGATTTCACTTTCAGAAATCTTTAGTCTCCAAAATGTCAGGGTTTGGATGTTTGATCATTCTGCTATTGAATATATAGACAAATAAAGTAGTTGTAACTCTAAAAGTAATCTTCAGCCACCTAAGACAGCTTCTAAAGAACTGTGAGCAGAATAACAGGTTGACTTTGAAAGAGACAAAAATAGAGTTGGACATATCGTTAATTTCACGTCCTGGTAGAAAAGTACTTGCAACATTAGAAAAACCTCTTCTGCTGCCACTTGGATCTTAAAAACGCAGTTTGCTTATATGGGCACAAAGGGAGAAGATTCAATATGAACGAGGGTCTGATTCGTCATACAGGAGCTGTACAACAGTGAGCAGCACTTGAACTAGTGACCTCAGAGAACTCATGTGGACACGGAAAGGAAACTCATTGTTGGCATATTCTTCAGTATCGTCCCACAGAACAGAATAAAGAAACTCACCTTGAATAATATAACTCTCCATCGGTTGTAGACTTCTTTGAAACATGTACATCGCAATCGACAATAAACTTACGGTAGTCATTCGCAACAAACTTCAAGATATTAACAACAAGCTTCAGTGTCAGAAGTAGATGCGATAATAACAACACCGACCAGAGAAAAATAAGTCTTCAGCATCAACGGAAAGATCAGAAACAAACCAGGCAAATAGGATTTCTTTAGAGTTTAGAGCCTCGTTAAAGAAAGACCGAGGATGTCGTTGACAGAAAAAGACCTGAATGGCGAACGTGGAACAGTGGCCCTGCATGGTGAGCCTCAGCAAAGGTCATTGTGGAGAACATTGTCAGCTGCTCTAGGTATCAAGTCTTCCCGACCACCAAGACAAATCAAAATGCTAAGTTCATTGTAACTTTTCTTACCGTTTCTCGCCGCAGCCATGGCTATGCCAACGACAAACAGAATAACGCAGACCTTCATGTTCCGGTTTTTGCTGATTTTCTGTACCCGTCAGAAGAGTTTCGGATTCAGAATGAAGCTCAGAGACCCAACCTACTTCTTTTATACATCCCCTTTTTTAATTAGTCTCCTCTCTGGGAGAGAATCCTCCAATCAACAAACACACGTTTAACGAAGGTAGCAGCCCAAAATAAACAGGTATCGTGTTAGTTTTTATCGCTCAAGCGTGTGCTTATTAATCGAACCCATTGGACAAACTGTTGTTTCAGTAGTATTATTGAAAAACTTCTTGGCTAGCAATATCATTAGAAACTGTTCATTTGGAGGAGTGAGTGCTTAGCTCTCTTGGTTCGAAAGGCCACGATCGTGGCTTGCCGGTTAGCACGGGCAAGGCGATTTTCATTACTTTTTATTGCAAAGTTCAACTTTTCCAAAAATGTATAGGTTTCTTGGTCTAATGTTTATTTCAGATCAGCAATAATAAAAAAACAAACTTCACTACTGTCGTCTTCGCAGTCTTCAGTTATAAGCCAGTTATTGTAATGTTATATTTTTATGTTGACTCAAGATGGTTAGGCAGAGATGTGTATAGACAGATTTCTGATTTAGGATAGTTAATAATGGACTGTTATTTTTAATTATTATTCTGCCGTTTCCGAACCACGGGACTTCTGATAGTCTGCGCAGATGCTGCTGGTGGTAAACATTAGTGACATATTTTACAAGAAGCTTTTACAAATTTCGTACTAATTTTTAGTAGTGGGGACGAAATTCAGACATAAACATTTCGTTATGGTTTTAAGTTCAGAACTATACAATACTAATCAATGAAGATGTCCAGCAAGTACTAGGTTAACGTAGGACAGAGAACAGAAGAGGCTTTGAAGTCTTGTTCTCAATGACACATATTTGACGAGAGGAAAATAACACCTACATAACGTACCTATTATTAGTGTAATTTACTAGGAAAATATTACAATTTCGTTAAAATGCGTTGCAAATCGTTTCAGAAAACCTTTCTATAACTTTATCCTCATTTGAGTTTGAGCACTGGCTAATGAGGCATTTATTCACCAGGAACTTTTCTACGTCTAAACAATATGTCGATGTTAGAATATTTCTACAACATGTCACTGTTGGGTGGTTTCTACAGCATGTCAGTTCTGGGAAATTGTTAGAAGGACGTTACGTGAGTGTTTGCGTGATTGCGTACTTGAACTGAATGCTTTGCAAAAACTCTTCTTCACATACATCTGTAATAATAAAGATGAAGTACTTTTTTACAAAAGAAATGAAATAAAACTTTGGAGAGTTAAGTTATAAATAATGTCTGTTCGAGTGTCTTTTGCACGTTAATTACTACTAAACAGCTTGCCAAAAAAAGATATTTTGGACAATCAGTGTGATAATACTGTAGCCCTCTTAGCCTAGGATAAAAATATTTCTATGTTCAAAAACATGGGCTTAATTAAAGTAAGCCAGTAAACTGGCTCTACGGGCTCAGCAGGTTAAGCAGGACAATAGCAAACGAAATTTGTGGCGAAAATATTAATCAGCAGTACGAATATCAATAAGCAAAGCAATAAGTATAGATCAGCAGGATCGCATAATAAAATTCGTTTTTTTGTGGAACAACAACGACATCTCATCCTCATTCACAATTTTTCCTACTGACACAACGGTGTTCGGTCTAAAGTGACCCCACGGTGTTTGCCAAAACAAAAGCGTGTGAATGCTGCTATGATCGAGGCAGATAAAGGGAAAGAGATTCTATGATATACAGATTTCGTTCATAACTACTGAGGTTGTCAGTGAATATATTAGTAGATGTTGTAGATATTTTTGTTGCCATGCTTTTTACTAACAAAAGAGGTAACACCTCTTTTTTAATGTCTATTAGAACCATCATGCTCACTTTTCACTGTGGGCGTGGAATTCTTTTTCCCACATGAGATATCTCATTTTATCAGTGGAAGCATCCCAAAACGTTCATGCAGGTGCTATATAGGGATCTATAAAGTTGGGCTACTGTAATTTGAGGACTGGACTCTCTCAGTTGCCAATCGACAATTGTAATTCACGATCGATTTTAATCACAGATTAACATGCAGTATCACCGACACCTCGAGTCAATTATTTATGCTTGACAGTTACTGTTCTCTATATGTAGCTCAGGTAGAGTTTTATTGATAAATAGTGAGATCAAGACCAAACTAACATTCGTTATTAAAACATGCCGATCAGAACACTTTCTGTTAACACTAAGCAACAAACAACACCAAGGAATAAAGATCACGTGATACACAATGTGAAACAGTTGTATAACGGAAAAGACTGAATGAATCTCGCACTTATAGGGAGGTTTGCATAAAAAGTATACTAAAGTTTTCACAATTTTTCCTACTGACACCACCGTTTACCGTCTAAACTGACTCCACGGTGTTTGCCAAAACAAAGGCGTGTGAATGCTGCTATGATCGAGGCAGATAAAGTGAAAGAGATTCTATGATATACAGATTTCGATCATAACTACTGTGCATGGTGTTGCTTGTGGGACAACAAGTTGATGTCGTCTGCAAAGTCGAGATCCTCAAGCTGCATAGCAAATGTCCATTGAATGCCTGTGTTGCTATTCAAGGTTGTTCTTCTCATGATCCAATCTATGGAGTTGTGTGCCGTTAATGGATGTTTGTATGTAAAAACAAATTGGTAACGTCTGAGCTTTAGCCTTTGACGTCTTTTACAGCCCCGAACAAGTGAAAGCAATACGGCCGCGGGCTCGTCCAGTTTGGACGATTATGTATGCCAGCTGTTTCTTACAAAAATCAG
Organism: Marisa cornuarietis; assembly: GCA_004794655.1. NCBI lineage: Eukaryota > Metazoa > Mollusca > Gastropoda > Architaenioglossa > Ampullariidae > Marisa > Marisa cornuarietis. Next base: position 49,880 of record SMMW01000503.1, on the reverse strand, counting down.
GCGCTGGTTGCTGGTTGCACAACATGTTTCTAAACAGAGTGGTTGTTTTTGGATCACAAATGACCTCAGTTGCATCTTCTGCATCAGCATCACGGGATTTACGTTTTAAGGTTCCTGATTTCAGCCAGCGATCCAAAATAACCCTTGGGCTTGAAAATACTGAGAAAGAATGCTTGGAAAGACGTCTTCTTGCCAGCCCGCAGATTCGGAAAGTGGTCAGCCTTTCTTACTGAGGCGGAGCTGCCTGGTCCCCTTTCATGTTTGACCGATTCAGGGAAACTGGCACATGCTAAAAATCTTCAACAGAGCCGTCCTGTTCAGGTAGGCATGTCACGCGTCAGAATCTAGCGATTCAAACATCTCTTAACTGACATGTGACGACTGTCAGCCACGGACCACCTGATGACGTATGCCTGCGGACCACACTTTGAGAACCACTGCTATAGTTAATATTGCTCTTGGAAGAGTTACTTCCCATCTGCGGCTCTGAAGCCACCGGTAACAAAATGTCAAACCGGAAGCAAAAGTTCCTGAACCAAACAGATTTACTAGATATTTTGACAATGTTTTGGAGACTTTGGGTTGAGAGGGAGGAAAAGGTCGCTGCTCAGTAACTTTACGAAAAAACTCCGGTGGAATGCTGTGCATGTCAGCTACCTGCTGCACTTAACAGCATCAACAAGCGTGTGCATTTTATAACCCTACGGACCCTAACCAAACTGTGTTTTGTTATCCCAGGGCGAACCACACAGCGTTTTCCGTTATTTGAGTGAAGGCTTAGATTGGCCATATAGTTTTGTTGTTAAAGCACATTCCTGGATCTGGCAGTGGTTCCGTATCTCGACGATTATATCACTGAAAAATTCGTTTGAGATAACCCTTATTTAGCATTTTCCTTAATTGTGTTAAACACTGGATATGGTGAGGTAGTTATTCATGCGTGACATGTGTTTTACTGAAGATGGACTGTTTCATAAAGCCTTGCCCTGGGCGGGGGCTCCTGTCAGCAATTGCTCTCACTTAAAGCAGTACTTCGCGTCACACGACTGTGCGATGCCCAGCTTTTGGTCCACATATTGGGCAACCGGGCCTGTCCTGATGTACTCTTGTTCCTGCGACGTGTTCTCGCTTGAAGTTTCTCAGTTGTTTCTATAGGAGGAGCTGCTGAATCACTGTACTCGTCGTTGGTGTTGGTGGCATTAGCCCCAGCTTCATGGGGGACATTCTCATGTGTTGTATTAGAAGTGGTCACACTGGTGGGTCTGCAAACTGGGTTAGTGGGACTAGGAGCAGGCGGTGGGCTGACTGGCAGTAAGTACTGAGACATGTAGGGGGAAAAGGGGAGGAGGGATTGACTATCTTCACAGTCATCTGTATTTTCGCGTCTGTTATAAATTTGCCGCTTGTTGTAGTCGATGTCGTCGTGGCGACGGAGCTGTCGGGTGTGGTTGTCGTCGACAAGATGCGTGGTTACTAGATCGTGACAAGCCGGGGGCACTTGTGCGGGGCGCGGGGGCGAGCCTTGCACATAGCTGTCAGGTGGGCACTCGCTGACATTGGCTGTCCGGCTGTTGTCAGCCCCTGTATCCCTGGTGTGTAGTGTCGTGCCCTTCCCCTTTGAGTTGTCACTGGTAGGTTTGTTTGTAGCGTTGAGGTCAGGAGGGGATTTGGCGGGCAAAGAAGCTGTCTGTAGACCGGGGTCTATCGTGGTGTAGTGGGCGTCGTCTTTGATGACATTGTTATTGTCGTAGGCATCACGGGTTTGGGGAGGTAAGTGTCTCGGAACAGTATGCAGTTTACCGTTTTTATAGAATGTAAAAGTCCCTTCCTCGCGAGCATTTAGGATATTGTTCGTCTGTTGTCTCGTCAGATCGCTGGCGACTCCTATACCGGCCGCCCGAAGTTTGCCTCTAGTCGTCTTGTTACTCAGGATTCGCATTTTGTCATTCCAACGATGAAATTGTACAATTAGGGGCCTGGGGTGGGTCTCACCAGGCTTTCTGTTTCCGAGGCGATTAGCCCGCTCAGTGTCTTCCGCACACCATGATTTTTCAGCACAGAATTCGTTTAAAAGGCATATCACTTTAGAGCTACACTCAGCATAATTTTCGCCAGTCCTTTCTTTAATGCCAAATATGAGGTTCTTTCGTCTAGACACAGCTTCGAGCTTGTCCATCTCCATTGTCATCTCGCACAGTTTCTCTCTTAGCAGTTTATTTTCCTCGGTTAACACGTCAATGTGTCTGCTATTTTCACATATCTTTGCATTAACCGAGTCAATACTACGTTGGAACCCACTGATGTTTTGCATCAAGGACTGGTAGAAGGTTTGTATTTGCTGCGAAATTTGGTGAGTGATGATGTCTCCAATACCACGAAGTTGGCTGTCTACAGAATAAACAAAAGCGGACTGTGACTGTTCCATGCGAGACAGAGAAGTAGAGAGAAGGGTGAGACTAGATGATATATTTTGAGTAGTGGGTTGTTCTGACACAGGGCCAGCACATGTAAGGTTTTCGCTGTCTCTTGTGGCAAGCTGCTCAGGGGCAAGTGTGTCCGTTAACGAGACGTCAGGTACAGTGCAGTCACTTATCATCTGATCATCTGCATTCGAAGCATAAATTATTTCCTCCTCGAAGGGTCCGGGGTTCAGTTCCACATTTCCAGACCACATCAGCAGGCTAGATATGATGCTTGCAAGTAACACACACTGTGCTCTCTTAGTGCTCACCTTGACATGTTTGGTTGCGGTGGCCGTCGCCCTTCGCTGCATGAAGTAAGCGTATCGCCACAAAAAGTGACCACAAACCACGCGAAAAGTTAAAAGTTCCGCAGGCATGACCAGTAAGTATGTACTACACACAGTGGAGTTCACAATTTTAGCCTGAGGTCATATAATGTAGTAGAAATAATCAACATTATTTATAATTAATGTGAATGTTATATAATAATTTAGATGTGATACATATGCCATACACACATTTGTCTCAAGAATGACTTTTCAAAACTATAGTGTAATTAAAATGAAAAATATGTTGTTAATCCCAAAGAGGCGACATCAAAATGAGATCGACAATAACATCTCTTAACCAGTCTGCTTACATGTTACACTCACCAGTGGCGTAGGAAAATGCTTCGCTTTGTTGAGTGGGGGGTGGGGGTGCGGGTGGGGTGCCGAGCTAAGGCAAACTCCATGCTAACAGTGAACGACATTCACATTCTTGCAATGCTCACGCAACATCTCACAAAAATGGATTCACCAATCATACATGTTTGGTCACTATCTTTATTGATTTATTTACTGGATTTTTCAATGACATTGCTGCTTTTCGAATCGAGAGGTGAAGGGGATTTTCGATATTTAGCAACCATGACTGATTTTTTTTTTGACAATCTAGAAATGCCTTCTCTTGTGCAGTGGAATACTTTACTTGCAAGCTACCTGTTGCATTTGACTATACCGAAAAGCCTGTAGCAAATCGTTCACAACCTCATCTGTCCACACTGCATTTTTAGTCGGCCCAGTCCCAATCTGGATCGTCCGCGCCGCGTTTTTTGTCCTTAGGCAGCTGGAAAATACCCCGCTTACCAACACCATCTTCTGGGCTGGACAGTCGTTTTTGACAGCACCTTTCTGAACGCTCTTCAGTGGGTGTCTCGGGAACTGAACAAAACAATCAGAGCAGAACGAATGTTTAATATCAATTGAAAATACCGTTATGATGACTGGTAGTTAATCCATAGCGGATAACGCTTGTATTCATTTTCTATAGGACATAAGGCTGTTATTGCTATAATATAGTCAGTCTTCGAATCGAGATTTAAACTTTTCCTTGGGTGTCACGGGTTGACAAGGCATTTGATACAAAAATCTAGTGGTACAAAAATGCACGAGACTGCATGTATTCGTATGGAAAAAGAGATCTTTTCTCTAAATGCGGTCCTTGTCACTGCTACAGTTCACTGGAAACGCCTGATACCATACCTCTCAGTAGAATGCTAGCATGCCTGTTACATGCTGTATCTAAATACATAGTTTTAGCCTCCGTGCATCATCATCATCATCATCTCAAAATGAACGAAGGTCTTATTCGTCATACAGGAGCCGTACAATAGTGAGCAGGACTTAAACTAGTGACCTAAGAGAACTCATGTGGACACGGAAAGGAAACTCATTATTGGCATAGTCTTCAATATCGTCCCACAGAACAGAATAAAAGAAACTCACCTTGAATAATATACTCTCTACATCGGTTGTAGACTTCTGTTAAACATGTACATCGCAATCGGCAATAAACTTACGGTAGTCATTCGCAACAAACTTCAAGATATTAACAAAAAGCTTCAGTGTCAGAAGTAGATGCGATAATAACAACACCGACAAGAGAAAAATAAGTCTTCAGCATCAACGGAAAGATCAGAAACAAACCAGGCAAATAGGATTTCTTTAGAGCCTCATTAAGAAAAGGCCGAGGATGTCATTGATAGAAAAAGACCTGAATGGCGAACTTGGAACAGTGAGAAGAGCTCATCACGGTGGCCCTGCATGGTGAGCCTCAGAAAAGCTCATTGTGGAGAACATTGTCAGCTGCTCTAGGTATCAAGTCTTCGCGACCACCAGGACAAGCCAAAGGACTAAACTTAGTGTAACTGTTCTTACCGTTTTTCGCCGCAGCCATGGCTATGCCAACGACAACCAGAATAACGCAGACCTTCATGTTCCGGTTTTTGCTGATTTTTGTACCCGTCAGAAGGGTTCCGGATTCAGAATGAAGCTCAGAGACCCAATCTACTTTTTTATACATCCCATTTTTTAATTAGTCTCCTATCTGCGAGAGAATCCTTCAATCAACAAACACCCGTTTAACGAAAGTAGCAGCCCAAGATAAACAGGTATCTTGTTTTGATCGCTCAAGCGTGTGCTTATTAATCGAACCTATTGGACAAACTGTTGTTTCAGTAGTATTATTGAAAACATTCTTGGCTAGCAATATCATTAGAAACTGTTCATTTGGAGGAGTGAGTGTTTAACTCTCTTGTTTCGAAAGGCCACGGTCGTGGCTTTGCCGGGTAGCAATTAGGGCAAGGCGATTTTCATTACTTTTTATTGCAAAGTTCAAATTTTCCAAAAATGTATAGGTCTAATGTTTATCTCAGATCAGCAATAATAATAATAATAATAATAATAATAATAATAATAATAATAATAATAATAATAATAAAACTTCACCACTGTCGTCTTCGCAGTCTTCAGTTATAAGCCAGTTATTGTAATGTTATATTTTTATGTTGAACCAAGAGGGTTAGGCATAGATGTGTATAGACAGATTTCTGATTTAGGATAGTTAATAATGGACTGTTATTTTTTAATTATTATTCTGCCGTATCCGAACCACGGGACTTCTGACAGTCTTCGCAGATGCTGCGGGTGGTATACATTAGTGACATATTTTACAAGAGGCTTTTGCAAATTTCGTACTAATTTTGAGTAGTGTGGACGAAATTCAGACATAAACATTTCTGCATGGTTAAAGTGCAGAACTATACAATACTAATAAATGAAGATGTCCAGTAACTACGAGGTTAATGTAGGACAGAGAACAGAAGAGGCTTTAAAGTCTTGTTCTCAATGACACATATTTGACTAGAGGAAAATTACACCTACAGAACGTACCTATCGTTAGCAAAATTAACTAGGAAAAGGGGTCCATCAGCTTTCCATTGTAGATCACCTGGCATTTTGAGTCTTTATACAGCTGTTGGAGGATGGCAATGAACTTTGGTGGAAATCCGTAGTGCTGCATCAGCTTCCAGATGGTCTCCCTGTCTACGGAGTCAAATGCCTTCTCAAAATCCACAAATGTCATGTAGAGTGGGGACTGCCATTCGATGGACTGTTCAATAATGATTCGCAGTGTAGTGATATGGTCTGTGCATGATCTACCCTGCCGAAAGCCTGCCTGTTCTTGCCGCAGTCTCTTGTCTAGGGCATTCTTCAGTGTGTCCAGGATGATTCTGGTCAGCACCTTGCTGGGAATGGACAGTAACGTAATCCCACGCCAGTTTCTGCACTGGGTCAGGTTACCTTTCCTGGGTAGCTTTACCAGACAGCCAACTTTCCAGTCTGCTGGAACTTGCTCCTGCTTCCAAATTTTCTGCAGCAGGAGGTGTAGCATCTCTGCTGTGGCTGTTGGATCTGCCTTGAGTGCCTCTGCAGGAATGCCATGTGGGCCTGCCGCCTTACCAGTTTTCAGAGACTTGATGGCTTCGATGGTTTCTGCCTTGGTTGGTGGGTTGGTGTTCATCTGGCCCTTATGCATGTAAATCGAACAAAGACTCGCGCGAATAGCTGCTTTTCGCGAAAAGCTACTCGAGACTTATACGTGCATAGGGCCTATCGTGATTCCGTATGCACAAAGCTCTATTCGGTCTCAAATAGCTTTACGCGAGTAGTACCGGGGAGAACCGTTGCTATTTTTAGAATCAAGTGAAAACACGATGGAGTTTCGGTGAAGGTAAAGGAAACTACTTCATGTCATAGCATTGTTTTTTTGTTTTGTTTTGTTTGTTTGTTTGTTTTTTTAGCTGTCATCAGCAAAACTCGCCATTATCTCCCAAAATAGGCAAGAGTGGCGGGGCCTGCTAGCTCCTGTGTCTAACAATGTGTTCCCCGAAAACACAGGGCAAGGCAGGATCACCAGACATTGTTTACAGTCAACTTACTGAAATGCTTACAAAATAAGCGTGAAGCTAACTTCAGCGAGTCTGAAGTTACAATATTGCTGAGGAAATCTCTCTCGAGTACCTGGTTTTATTTGGGAGGTGTTTAAACTGTTCCTAGCATAGACAGACAGGCATTTTTACCCAAAGTTTGTATCACGTTTGGCATTCCATAGGTGTGATGTACCTGTCTTTTCGTCAAGTCCGCACGAGCTTGGTTCAGCAATGAAATTTCATTGCGTGCTCGCCGAAACAAATCGTCGGTGACTCTCGCCACAGTGCGGCTGACGGTTAACTGGCTTACTCCAATTAATTTGCCACACACATCCTGAAAACTTGATGTAGCAAAATATCGAAGAGTTACAAGGACGTGTAACAATGGTGTTAAGGCACCTTTTCGATTGGTGACAGCGATCTCGCATACCACTTCATCAGTCAGTGCCAAAATGTTTTCTCGTCGAAAACAAAATTTGTGATATAATTCTACATCATCAAATACTTCAAACGGATGCGATCTGTCACGAAACACCCGATTTCTTCGCATCAATCGGCGTTCTCGCCACTGAAAAACCACGAGGGCCGCCATTTTTCTGCGTGAATAGCGAGTTATACAGCCCCGAGAGGTCGAATAACTTTATGCGCGGTCCGCCAGGCTGGAAAGCCTTTCCGGGCTCCCATGCATACGGATTTTTCATTGCTATTCCCCTTAATAGGCGATATTCTTGAATAAAGCCCTTTTCCGGGCTACATGCATACGGGGCCTGGAGTTGCTCGGTGGCTTGGGCAATGTCCAAAATTGTTGCTAGTCGTGGCCGGTTCAGAATTTCTTTAAAATGTTCTGCCCAGCGAGATCTTTGTTCTGTATCCCCAGTAATGAAGTTGCCATTTTTATTCTTTACTGGCCTGCATGCATTGATGTTTTTCCTTCCTGACAGAGTTCTTGTAATTTCGTATAGTCTTTTCATGTTATTTTGCCAGCTGCTTGTTCTGCCTCTTCTGTCATCCTGTGTGCGAACTGTCTCTTGTCGCCTCTTGCACTCTTCTTCACTTCTCGGTTCATCTCCCAGTACTTTGCTTTGAGCTCTTCTTTTCTCTGCTGAACTTGACACTGGTTGATCTTCTGCTTCAGCTCTTTCCTTTCCTCTGTCTTTTTCCAGGTCCCTAGGGTCAGCCAATCCTTATGTTGTTTCTGTTTCTTTCCTAGAATACGTGTGCAGGCAGCCTTCCAGGTCTCCTGTAATCCTGTCCAGTGGCTGGCCACTGTTTATTCAAAGTGTCCCTCCAGTGCCTCAAACCTGTTTTTGACTTCACAGTTGAACTCTTCTTGCTTCCTGCGATCTCTAAGAAACTGCACGTTGAATTTGTGGTGCGGTCTGTCTGATGATTCATGAAAGGACCTCAGCTTTATCTTCAAAGTTGCTACAAGCAGGTGGTGGTCTGAGGCTGCATCTGCACCACGCCTTACCCTGACATCCAGCAGACTTCTTCTAAACTGTCGATTAATGGGAATGTGATCGATCTGGTTTTCTGTATTTCCATCTGGTGAAGTCCAGGTGGTCTTCTGAATGGTTTTGTGAGGAAAGACTGTGGCTCCGATTACAAGGTCATTGTACCAACAGAAGTCTATGAACTACTCACCATTCTCATTGCAGTTGCCCACACCGTGCTTTCCCATTATGTGTTCTCTGTCCGTGTTGTCATCTCCAACTTTGGCATTCACGTCGCCCATGATGATCTTCAGGTCTCGTCTTGGAGTACGATCAACCAGTGCTTGTAGGAAGTGGTAAAAGTCCTCCTCCTCCTCTTCTTTTGCTACGTTGGTAGGTGCATAGCACTGGATAATAGTGATCTTTCTTCCTTTGGAGTTGAACCGAGCTGACGTGAGTCGTGGGGAAACTGGTTCCCATGCTATTAGTGCCCTTGCAGTCTCCTGTGTCATCAGTACTGCTACTCCTTGTGAGTGGTCATGATCAGGGTCTTCATTCCAGAGTAGATGATAGTCTCCCCTGACCAGAGTCTGGTCTGACCGCTACCATTCCATCTGGTGTCGCACAGGTCAAGGGTTTGATGCTATAACTCTTCATCTCCTGTGCTTCCTGAGCTGATTTCCCTGTCACGTGTAGGGTTCTGATGTTCCAGGTCCCTATCCTGGTTTTTTTCCTTGGCCGTGAGAAGATAGGTCGGCGAGCTGACTTCCCGAAGGCTTTCGCCAACACGCGTCACAGGCCCCTCCAAAGAGGGATCTTCCCGTCCAGGCTCTCGTTGTGGTAATGTTGTAGTTGTAGTTTCTGTAGCAAGGGTTGTTTTACAAGGTGGGGTTGCTAACCCCACGCCCAACCCTCCTCCTTCATCCGGGTTTGGGACCGGCAGGTTTCCCGGGAGTTTCCAGGCGGAGTTATCCAATCGCCATACTTATACTTAACGCCGTTGTGTCGATCTTGTATAGTAAAGTTATCGCAGTGAACAGGTTGGGGCTGCAATGAACTTTTATGGCATATTTTTTCGTGCACTCTGATTGGCTGAATTTCTTGTTGATTTTTGTTGTTGTTGTTGTTGTTGATTTTGTAAGGGAAAGTGCTTCCACCTCTCGGAGATTTCGCGCTATGGGGGGAAGGGGTCTTCGGGAGATGTGGGTGTTGGGGAGGAGGGTGAGGTTATAATGATAATAATAATAATGAAGTTAATTTGTATAGCGCTTTTTCCCACCACTAATTAAAGGGAGGCTCAAAGCGCTTTACTAAAAAGAAAAACACACAAACATAATAATAATGGATGCTGATCTCAAAACCAGTAAATTTCAGTGTTCTTATCATTATTTACGCTCACTCCCTTCCCGCCAGCACCGGACTTTCCTTTGAAGTTGATCTGTGCAAAGCAAGGATCAGTATATTCAGTATAACCAATGTCTTGAATTTCAAGTGTAGGCCAGTAAAAAGAAAGGTTCATCGGATTATTGAAGTTTTAGTTCAACAGTTGAGAAGAGAGCACAGTCCTAACACTGAAGAAGCGAAGTTACAAGCATCCAGTGACAAGCACGGATGCAGAATGACACGAACACATCTGTCAGCAGACGACATCGCTGAAGCGCATAGATCCAGAATCTAATCCACAGAACAGTCTCTGGGTCATGAGATCCGTCAGTATAGATCTGCACGTGGTCTTTGAATGTGGTGCTTAGCTTGAGCTTTGTTTCTGCAGTGATTTGGACTTGGTGTTGTTATTTGTTGTATTTGGTGAACTCAAGGTCTATCTGTGGGTGTGGAAGTGTCCAGGGTGGTGTTTGCATGTTGTTCAATGGGTAAGGGGCCGTTATGTTGATTTCTGCACCCTTTGTGCTTTCTATATGCTGGATGTGTTATTGTATCATGGGTTGTGGGGTGGTCGGCATGTTCTGTGTCTGTGGGGTTGTACGTGAATTTGTCGGACTGGATGGTCAGATGGGAGACACTAGGTCTTTTAGTAGTAGTTGGTTGTCCTTTCCTGGATGATTAATTCTATAGGTTTCTGACCTGTTTCCGTCAGTATTGCTAGGTTTGGTGTGTGCGAAGGTACTCCCAGAACTAATTTTAGTGCCGTGGCCTGTACTGACTGAAGTTTAGCTTGGTTTGATTTAAGGTGGATTAGCAGTGGAGCTGCGTATAATAGTCTAGACATAACATATGGGCCTGATAGAGGTTTAGTAGAGATTTAGGATTTCTTCCCCAGTTATTTCCACTAGCTACTCTCATTAGCTTTATTCCTTTTTTGGCAGAGTTCATTGTTTTGTCTACATTTTTTTTGTCTACATTGGCTGAATTTCCGACCCCCCCCCCATCATTTAACGTGGGATCAGTTATGTGGCGCTCGCCCATTTTTGTGAAATGCCGGTTAGGAAACCCTAACATTTACTTTTATCTACGAGTTTTTTTCCTTTTTTCTATAGAAGACATTCATTTAAATGCCGAGCCCATGCAATTATAACTATTTTTTTTTACAACACATTTACTTACTTGCCTGTTTATCACGTGACCTCAAGCCCGCGTAATTTAAAGACCGAGGAACTTTTGGGCGGTTTTTAAAATGGTTTCGCCGGTGGAAGGGAAAGTAGGTTGTATTACACATAATGTGACAACTTGTGGTCAGTCGCTCCCAATTGGTCTACAAGCAAGTACGGAAAAGAAAGATATTTTATTGCTAGGCTAGTCAGCAGCGGCTATTGTCGGAGTAGTAATTGTAGACGATTGACCGCCTGAGTGAAATCCTACCTATCCTCGCACAGGCGAAACCATTATCTTTCCGCCATCATTGAATCCAAACATGTCAAAACGGCAACTGAACAAACTCTACAAGAAACATAAACGGGCAACTAAATGTGTACGTAAACTATCATTACACAAATGGAGAGAGCATGATTATTTGCTAGATTTTACGAGTACACATACTTTGACCGCGTTCAGTTATACGATAAACCGTTATTTATTTATGTGGAAACGAGGCTGCCCCTGACAGGCTGAGCTGCTTTGTTCTCCGTCGATTTTTTTCCATTTTCTCGTGCAAAGTCTTTGTTTATTCGTACCTATATGTTTTTTTTTAGTTGCAACTTGTATTTGTTTCCCTTTCCTTTGTTATTTTTTTACTACCTGAAATTGTCTCGCTTTCTGTTTTTTGTTGTGGATTTTACTTTTAACGGTTACTTTCTCCGTCATTACATAGATTTTAGATCTGATTTTTTAAATCTCGTTTTCTTGTTGCTCGTTCTGTTTTCCCTTCTCTGAAACTTAGCCAAACTTTAAAAACTCATCAATTCTAATAGCTTTTATTTGTATAATAGTTTTCATTTGAAAATAATCCAGATTTTATTTCAACAACCCTTTGGTCGACGCATGTTGAATTATGACAAGACAGTTTGTCTACACGACATCTCAGTTAGCATTGTTGAACCCCCTTGCTACTCTTAAACTTCCAGCCTGTTTAGTAGACACCTTGAGGAGACTTTCCCTTTATCATGATTCTGTGAATGTTGACACCCCATCGAGAAAACGGATTCGAATCTGTCGCTACTGTGCTGGTCGTCGTAAACAGCGTCCTTTGAAAAAATCCATCACCTGCTCTGCCTCTAGTCGTTATTCTGTCTCGTGCCTCTCTTTACCTGATTCTGAGACTGATTCTGGTATTGTGAAAGCTTCGCTGTGTGTTGTCAACTCTCTGGTGAATCATGTTTCCACCGCACATCAGCATCGGCGCGATGAGAGTGAACCAGTTAATGTCATCACCTGCTGGAAACACGACCGACGAAATCAACATGGTCGTATGAGAACAGGAGACTGCCCAGTTTCTCTAAGCACCAAACGAAGTACAAATGGTGGGAGAAAGAAATGTGACCTCAATTTTAATGAGAATTTTTCTTTGGCTAAAAGTGAACTCTCAGTAGAAAATAAAAATGTGACAAGTATATGTGTTGGCCACTTAAATGTGCAATCAGTCTGCAACAAGGCTGTCGACATTCATGATTTAGTGCTGGAAAATGACTTTGATGTCTTTTTCTTGTCAGAGACATGGTTAAAGGAGAGTGGTGATGAATCAGTAATCAAAGACCTTACACCACAATGCTATACGTTTGCACACAATCCCAGGTGTGGTGGGAGTGGAGGTGGGGTTGGTATTTCATTTAAACTACATCTGAAGTTTACAGTGCTGAAGAGACAAACACAGTACAGGTCCTTTGAGTACATAACAGCAAGACTGACATTAGCCAAGCACACATTAGAGATCATTTGTTTGTATAGACCTCCTCCATCAAAAAGGAATCAGCTCTCAGATTCTCTGTTTCATGAGGAGTTTGCCATGCTGCTGTAATCTGCATTTGTTTGCTAAAGAGAAGGGCATTACAAAGATTCAGTCAGACATCGCTAGATTAGAAAATGAAGTTATCAGGTGTTAAATTGTGTTACCAATGCTCATTGCTTTGCCTCATTCAGCTTGCACAACTCTGTAAGGGTATGCTGTGAAGTCATGGAATATTATTATGAAATAAACTGTTGTGCCTGGCAGTTTGGAGTCATTCTGTCTTTGGTTAAGCATTAGGAGCACACTCTTTTCATTCCTTCTCTGATCCTCCAGGTCTTTGCATTGCTTGTAGTAATCTTAATTTTTAAAAAAATTGGACCACACATCTGGACTACACTAGTTGCCCCTCGATATTCACAAGAAACCCACTCTTCTTTCAAAAGGTCTTTGGAAACTTATCTCTTTCTTGAACCAGAGCCTTAATCTTCTAGTACTGTGCGTAGGTATCTCTCTCTCTTTGTGTGTGTATGAGAGAGAGAGAGATGAACTGACTTTTGTATTACAATAAAGGATGCCTTTCAGCTTTTGCAATTATTATTACTTACATTTATAGGAAACTTGGAACATTAACAGTGTACGTCATCAGTGCGTTAAAGTGATCTAAATATGGCAGATTATCTAAATATGGCAGATAAGCATCAAATTAACTCTATGATTATTACTAGAATAGGAATGTTTCAAACCATAGAGAAGACCAATGATTAATTCTTAAATAATACCTCTTTCCAACCGTACATGAGAAAAACTTAAGCATTGGTGACCGTCACTTAGGTCCTTACAAATTCATGAAAGGTCCTTACAAGGTCCTTATAAGGTCCTTACTTGGCTCCATCACTGATCCCTGGGAACCCTGTATATACCGCATATTCACGCTCATAGAGAGGACGCTCTTAGCGCTTAAAACGGGGACGAGACATGGACTAAATTTTTACTGTATAAATTTAATTACATAAATGGATAGAATACGAGGGACGGAAGAATAAACGACAGTACTTATGACAAACAGAAAACAAAGATAGAAAACACAAAAAGGCTTAAAGTGACAAGAACAGAGAATATAGTGATTCTGCAGAGAAAGATGGGTAGGCAAGTAGCAAGAGCGGAAGGGGGAGGGTAAGAAGGACGAGCATTGTGTGGACTGTGTTAGGAGTAATGCTCAAGGAAGAGGTGTGTTTTCAGTGCAGATTTGAAGGAAATCTGTCTTAATTACACAAGAAAAAAAGAGAATATAATTGTATATACTTATTCTTTATGAAAAATAAAGAGGAGTTTCATCTTTTCATCATTACAAGGTTGAACAGGTTACATTATTTAAAATTAATGTGAATGTTATATAATAAGTTAGATGTGATACATATGCAATATACACATTTGTCTCAAGAATGACTTTTCAAAACTATAGTGTAATTAAAATGAAAAATATGCTGTTAATCCTAAAGAGGCGACATCAAAATGAGATCGACAATAACATCCCTTCACCAGTCTGCTTACATGTTACACTCACCAGTGGCGTAAGAAAATGCTCCGCTTTATGGAGTAGGGGGGGTTGCGGAGCTAAAGCAAACTCTATGCTAACAGTCAACGACATTCACATTCTTGCCTACTCTAACGCCAACAGCTCACAAAAATGGATTCACCAATCATACATGTTTGGTCACTATCTTTCTTGATTTATTTACTGGATTTTTCAATGACATTGTTACTTTTGAGTCCAGAGGTGAAGGGGATTGTCGATATTTAGCAACCATGACTGAATTTTTTTGTTACCTTCTAGAAATGCTTGTGACCCATGGTCCCCAACCTCGTTTGTCCACACTGCGTTTTTGTTCGGCCCAGTCCCAATCTGGATCGTCCGCGCTGTTGTCGTCAGGCAGATAGGAAATAGCCCGCTTACCAGCACCATCTTCTAGGTTGGACAGTCCATCGGGTGTCTCGGGAACTGAACACAATAATCAGAGCAAAACGAATGCTTAATGTCAGGTGAAAATACCGTTATTTTGAGTGGTAGTCAATCCACAGCGGGTAACGCTTGTATTCATTTTCTATAGAACATAAGGCTGTTATTGCTATTTTATAGTCAGTCTTCGAGATATAAACTTTTCCTTGGGTGTCACTGGTTGTCAAGGCATTTGATACAAAAATCTAGTGGTACAAAAATACACAAGACTGCATGTATTCGTATTGAAAAAGAGATCTTATGTCTAAATGCGGTCCTCGTCACTGCTACAGTTCACGTCTGAATGGTAACATGCCTGTTACATGCTGTATCTAAAAGCATAGTTTTAGCCTCCGTGCATCATCATCATCATCATCATCATCATCATCATCATCATCATCATCATCATCATCATCATCTCCCACTTCCAGATTAATCTCATCATTAGTATCTCCCACCATGAATCTTAAATGCTGAAGTTGTTATGTTGCTGATACACGAAAGAACATGATAAGCGTCATAACGACGATGATGAAAATAGTCCAGCTGTGATGAGGGCAAAGAAAATTTGAAAATTATCTTTTGACTTTGAAATTGAAATCCTGTCTAGTCTTGTGGAGGAATATTTTTATATCTATCCCCGTCTCAACATTCTCAATGGAGACACTTTATGAAGAACAACAAGGCTTTACCTCTACCAGAGTATGAAGTGGGGAAAACGAGTAAAGCGAGTGAGCGAGGGAAGTAAGGATAGTGAAGGAAATGAAAGTAAACGTGTTGACTAAGATTCTTAGTTTTAGTTTTAAGGCCTTTCGTTGGCACAAATTATGAAATAAACAAAAACCAGTAACTGTTCGCTTCTGTTTGATTGGACTAAGCACAATGTCCGCTAAGGTGCGAGTAATACCACTTTCCGAAACAATTTCAGAAGCAAAGACCGGTTGGGAAAATTATGCATGCATATGACCTTTACCCTAACTGTCGGTCTTTTCCGGTTGTGATGTGGGCTCATCGCTACGCGTGCAGTAGTTGAACAACTGTTTTTTGTACAAAATAAATCGTCGTCAAAACATTGTGAGCAAACTGTACTCAGCTTCAGTCGATTTGAAATACCCATCTTTGTTTCTCGTATTTAAATAAGGCTTGCATCCCACAAAATAAGGCAGACGAAAATGCTGCGACGAATGTGCACGTGAAAATTTACAGCAGACAATATTCGGCGTCTCTGGTTTCAGCGAAGCGTGATGTGTTCATCAACATTGGATTTCACTTTCAGAAATCTTTAGTCTCCAAAATGTCAGGGTTTGGATGTTTGATCATTCTGCTATTGAATATATAGACAAATAAAGTAGTTGTAACTCTAAAAGTAATCTTCAGCCACCTAAGACAGCTTCTAAAGAACTGTGAGCAGAATAACAGGTTGACTTTGAAAGAGACAAAAATAGAGTTGGACATATCGTTAATTTCACGTCCTGGTAGAAAAGTACTTGCAACATTAGAAAAACCTCTTCTGCTGCCACTTGGATCTTAAAAACGCAGTTTGCTTATATGGGCACAAAGGGAGAAGATTCAATATGAACGAGGGTCTGATTCGTCATACAGGAGCTGTACAACAGTGAGCAGCACTTGAACTAGTGACCTCAGAGAACTCATGTGGACACGGAAAGGAAACTCATTGTTGGCATATTCTTCAGTATCGTCCCACAGAACAGAATAAAGAAACTCACCTTGAATAATATAACTCTCCATCGGTTGTAGACTTCTTTGAAACATGTACATCGCAATCGACAATAAACTTACGGTAGTCATTCGCAACAAACTTCAAGATATTAACAACAAGCTTCAGTGTCAGAAGTAGATGCGATAATAACAACACCGACCAGAGAAAAATAAGTCTTCAGCATCAACGGAAAGATCAGAAACAAACCAGGCAAATAGGATTTCTTTAGAGTTTAGAGCCTCGTTAAAGAAAGACCGAGGATGTCGTTGACAGAAAAAGACCTGAATGGCGAACGTGGAACAGTGGCCCTGCATGGTGAGCCTCAGCAAAGGTCATTGTGGAGAACATTGTCAGCTGCTCTAGGTATCAAGTCTTCCCGACCACCAAGACAAATCAAAATGCTAAGTTCATTGTAACTTTTCTTACCGTTTCTCGCCGCAGCCATGGCTATGCCAACGACAAACAGAATAACGCAGACCTTCATGTTCCGGTTTTTGCTGATTTTCTGTACCCGTCAGAAGAGTTTCGGATTCAGAATGAAGCTCAGAGACCCAACCTACTTCTTTTATACATCCCCTTTTTTAATTAGTCTCCTCTCTGGGAGAGAATCCTCCAATCAACAAACACACGTTTAACGAAGGTAGCAGCCCAAAATAAACAGGTATCGTGTTAGTTTTTATCGCTCAAGCGTGTGCTTATTAATCGAACCCATTGGACAAACTGTTGTTTCAGTAGTATTATTGAAAAACTTCTTGGCTAGCAATATCATTAGAAACTGTTCATTTGGAGGAGTGAGTGCTTAGCTCTCTTGGTTCGAAAGGCCACGATCGTGGCTTGCCGGTTAGCACGGGCAAGGCGATTTTCATTACTTTTTATTGCAAAGTTCAACTTTTCCAAAAATGTATAGGTTTCTTGGTCTAATGTTTATTTCAGATCAGCAATAATAAAAAAACAAACTTCACTACTGTCGTCTTCGCAGTCTTCAGTTATAAGCCAGTTATTGTAATGTTATATTTTTATGTTGACTCAAGATGGTTAGGCAGAGATGTGTATAGACAGATTTCTGATTTAGGATAGTTAATAATGGACTGTTATTTTTAATTATTATTCTGCCGTTTCCGAACCACGGGACTTCTGATAGTCTGCGCAGATGCTGCTGGTGGTAAACATTAGTGACATATTTTACAAGAAGCTTTTACAAATTTCGTACTAATTTTTAGTAGTGGGGACGAAATTCAGACATAAACATTTCGTTATGGTTTTAAGTTCAGAACTATACAATACTAATCAATGAAGATGTCCAGCAAGTACTAGGTTAACGTAGGACAGAGAACAGAAGAGGCTTTGAAGTCTTGTTCTCAATGACACATATTTGACGAGAGGAAAATAACACCTACATAACGTACCTATTATTAGTGTAATTTACTAGGAAAATATTACAATTTCGTTAAAATGCGTTGCAAATCGTTTCAGAAAACCTTTCTATAACTTTATCCTCATTTGAGTTTGAGCACTGGCTAATGAGGCATTTATTCACCAGGAACTTTTCTACGTCTAAACAATATGTCGATGTTAGAATATTTCTACAACATGTCACTGTTGGGTGGTTTCTACAGCATGTCAGTTCTGGGAAATTGTTAGAAGGACGTTACGTGAGTGTTTGCGTGATTGCGTACTTGAACTGAATGCTTTGCAAAAACTCTTCTTCACATACATCTGTAATAATAAAGATGAAGTACTTTTTTACAAAAGAAATGAAATAAAACTTTGGAGAGTTAAGTTATAAATAATGTCTGTTCGAGTGTCTTTTGCACGTTAATTACTACTAAACAGCTTGCCAAAAAAAGATATTTTGGACAATCAGTGTGATAATACTGTAGCCCTCTTAGCCTAGGATAAAAATATTTCTATGTTCAAAAACATGGGCTTAATTAAAGTAAGCCAGTAAACTGGCTCTACGGGCTCAGCAGGTTAAGCAGGACAATAGCAAACGAAATTTGTGGCGAAAATATTAATCAGCAGTACGAATATCAATAAGCAAAGCAATAAGTATAGATCAGCAGGATCGCATAATAAAATTCGTTTTTTTGTGGAACAACAACGACATCTCATCCTCATTCACAATTTTTCCTACTGACACAACGGTGTTCGGTCTAAAGTGACCCCACGGTGTTTGCCAAAACAAAAGCGTGTGAATGCTGCTATGATCGAGGCAGATAAAGGGAAAGAGATTCTATGATATACAGATTTCGTTCATAACTACTGAGGTTGTCAGTGAATATATTAGTAGATGTTGTAGATATTTTTGTTGCCATGCTTTTTACTAACAAAAGAGGTAACACCTCTTTTTTA
Organism: Marisa cornuarietis; assembly: GCA_004794655.1. Lineage (NCBI taxonomy): Eukaryota > Metazoa > Mollusca > Gastropoda > Architaenioglossa > Ampullariidae > Marisa > Marisa cornuarietis. The sequence goes on along the minus strand of SMMW01000503.1, from coordinate 31,326 downwards.
ATGTCTATTAGAACCATCATGCTCACTTTTCACTGTGGGCGTGGAATTCTTTTTCCCACATGAGATATCTCATTTTATCAGTGGAAGCATCCCAAAACGTTCATGCAGGTGCTATATAGGGATCTATAAAGTTGGGCTACTGTAATTTGAGGACTGGACTCTCTCAGTTGCCAATCGACAATTGTAATTCACGATCGATTTTAATCACAGATTAACATGCAGTATCACCGACACCTCGAGTCAATTATTTATGCTTGACAGTTACTGTTCTCTATATGTAGCTCAGGTAGAGTTTTATTGATAAATAGTGAGATCAAGACCAAACTAACATTCGTTATTAAAACATGCCGATCAGAACACTTTCTGTTAACACTAAGCAACAAACAACACCAAGGAATAAAGATCACGTGATACACAATGTGAAACAGTTGTATAACGGAAAAGACTGAATGAATCTCGCACTTATAGGGAGGTTTGCATAAAAAGTATACTAAAGTTTTCACAATTTTTCCTACTGACACCACCGTTTACCGTCTAAACTGACTCCACGGTGTTTGCCAAAACAAAGGCGTGTGAATGCTGCTATGATCGAGGCAGATAAAGTGAAAGAGATTCTATGATATACAGATTTCGATCATAACTACTGTGCATGGTGTTGCTTGTGGGACAACAAGTTGATGTCGTCTGCAAAGTCGAGATCCTCAAGCTGCATAGCAAATGTCCATTGAATGCCTGTGTTGCTATTCAAGGTTGTTCTTCTCATGATCCAATCTATGGAGTTGTGTGCCGTTAATGGATGTTTGTATGTAAAAACAAATTGGTAACGTCTGAGCTTTAGCCTTTGACGTCTTTTACAGCCCCGAACAAGTGAAAGCAATACGGCCGCGGGCTCGTCCAGTTTGGACGATTATGTATGCCAGCTGTTTCTTACAAAAATCAGGCGCTGGTTGCTGGTTGCACAACATGTTTCTAAACAGAGTGGTTGTTTTTGGATCACAAATGACCTCAGTTGCATCTTCTGCATCAGCATCACGGGATTTACGTTTTAAGGTTCCTGATTTCAGCCAGCGATCCAAAATAACCCTTGGGCTTGAAAATACTGAGAAAGAATGCTTGGAAAGACGTCTTCTTGCCAGCCCGCAGATTCGGAAAGTGGTCAGCCTTTCTTACTGAGGCGGAGCTGCCTGGTCCCCTTTCATGTTTGACCGATTCAGGGAAACTGGCACATGCTAAAAATCTTCAACAGAGCCGTCCTGTTCAGGTAGGCATGTCACGCGTCAGAATCTAGCGATTCAAACATCTCTTAACTGACATGTGACGACTGTCAGCCACGGACCACCTGATGACGTATGCCTGCGGACCACACTTTGAGAACCACTGCTATAGTTAATATTGCTCTTGGAAGAGTTACTTCCCATCTGCGGCTCTGAAGCCACCGGTAACAAAATGTCAAACCGGAAGCAAAAGTTCCTGAACCAAACAGATTTACTAGATATTTTGACAATGTTTTGGAGACTTTGGGTTGAGAGGGAGGAAAAGGTCGCTGCTCAGTAACTTTACGAAAAAACTCCGGTGGAATGCTGTGCATGTCAGCTACCTGCTGCACTTAACAGCATCAACAAGCGTGTGCATTTTATAACCCTACGGACCCTAACCAAACTGTGTTTTGTTATCCCAGGGCGAACCACACAGCGTTTTCCGTTATTTGAGTGAAGGCTTAGATTGGCCATATAGTTTTGTTGTTAAAGCACATTCCTGGATCTGGCAGTGGTTCCGTATCTCGACGATTATATCACTGAAAATTCGTTTGAGATAACCCTTATTTAGCATTTTCCTTAATTGTGTTAAACACTGGATATGGTGAGGTAGTTATTCATGCGTGACATGTGTTTTACTGAAGATGGACTGTTTCATAAAGCCTTGCCCTGGGCGGGGGCTCCTGTCAGCAATTGCTCTCACTTAAAGCAGTACTTCGCGTCACACGACTGTGCGATGCCCAGCTTTTGGTCCACATATTGGGCAACCGGGCCTGTCCTGATGTACTCTTGTTCCTGCGACGTGTTCTCGCTTGAAGTTTCTCAGTTGTTTCTATAGGAGGAGCTGCTGAATCACTGTACTCGTCGTTGGTGTTGGTGGCATTAGCCCCAGCTTCATGGGGGACATTCTCATGTGTTGTATTAGAAGTGGTCACACTGGTGGGTCTGCAAACTGGGTTAGTGGGACTAGGAGCAGGCGGTGGGCTGACTGGCAGTAAGTACTGAGACATGTAGGGGGAAAAGGGGAGGAGGGATTGACTATCTTCACAGTCATCTGTATTTTCGCGTCTGTTATAAATTTGCCGCTTGTTGTAGTCGATGTCGTCGTGGCGACGGAGCTGTCGGGTGTGGTTGTCGTCGACAAGATGCGTGGTTACTAGATCGTGACAAGCCGGGGGCACTTGTGCGGGGCGCGGGGGCGAGCCTTGCACATAGCTGTCAGGTGGGCACTCGCTGACATTGGCTGTCCGGCTGTTGTCAGCCCCTGTATCCCTGGTGTGTAGTGTCGTGCCCTTCCCCTTTGAGTTGTCACTGGTAGGTTTGTTTGTAGCGTTGAGGTCAGGAGGGGATTTGGCGGGCAAAGAAGCTGTCTGTAGACCGGGGTCTATCGTGGTGTAGTGGGCGTCGTCTTTGATGACATTGTTATTGTCGTAGGCATCACGGGTTTGGGGAGGTAAGTGTCTCGGAACAGTATGCAGTTTACCGTTTTTATAGAATGTAAAAGTCCCTTCCTCGCGAGCATTTAGGATATTGTTCGTCTGTTGTCTCGTCAGATCGCTGGCGACTCCTATACCGGCCGCCCGAAGTTTGCCTCTAGTCGTCTTGTTACTCAGGATTCGCATTTTGTCATTCCAACGATGAAATTGTACAATTAGGGGCCTGGGGTGGGTCTCACCAGGCTTTCTGTTTCCGAGGCGATTAGCCCGCTCAGTGTCTTCCGCACACCATGATTTTTCAGCACAGAATTCGTTTAAAAGGCATATCACTTTAGAGCTACACTCAGCATAATTTTCGCCAGTCCTTTCTTTAATGCCAAATATGAGGTTCTTTCGTCTAGACACAGCTTCGAGCTTGTCCATCTCCATTGTCATCTCGCACAGTTTCTCTCTTAGCAGTTTATTTTCCTCGGTTAACACGTCAATGTGTCTGCTATTTTCACATATCTTTGCATTAACCGAGTCAATACTACGTTGGAACCCACTGATGTTTTGCATCAAGGACTGGTAGAAGGTTTGTATTTGCTGCGAAATTTGGTGAGTGATGATGTCTCCAATACCACGAAGTTGGCTGTCTACAGAATAAACAAAAGCGGACTGTGACTGTTCCATGCGAGACAGAGAAGTAGAGAGAAGGGTGAGACTAGATGATATATTTTGAGTAGTGGGTTGTTCTGACACAGGGCCAGCACATGTAAGGTTTTCGCTGTCTCTTGTGGCAAGCTGCTCAGGGGCAAGTGTGTCCGTTAACGAGACGTCAGGTACAGTGCAGTCACTTATCATCTGATCATCTGCATTCGAAGCATAAATTATTTCCTCCTCGAAGGGTCCGGGGTTCAGTTCCACATTTCCAGACCACATCAGCAGGCTAGATATGATGCTTGCAAGTAACACACACTGTGCTCTCTTAGTGCTCACCTTGACATGTTTGGTTGCGGTGGCCGTCGCCCTTCGCTGCATGAAGTAAGCGTATCGCCACAAAAAGTGACCACAAACCACGCGAAAAGTTAAAAGTTCCGCAGGCATGACCAGTAAGTATGTACTACACACAGTGGAGTTCACAATTTTAGCCTGAGGTCATATAATGTAGTAGAAATAATCAACATTATTTATAATTAATGTGAATGTTATATAATAATTTAGATGTGATACATATGCCATACACACATTTGTCTCAAGAATGACTTTTCAAAACTATAGTGTAATTAAAATGAAAAATATGTTGTTAATCCCAAAGAGGCGACATCAAAATGAGATCGACAATAACATCTCTTAACCAGTCTGCTTACATGTTACACTCACCAGTGGCGTAGGAAAATGCTTCGCTTTGTTGAGTGGGGGGTGGGGGTGCGGGTGGGGTGCCGAGCTAAGGCAAACTCCATGCTAACAGTGAACGACATTCACATTCTTGCAATGCTCACGCAACATCTCACAAAAATGGATTCACCAATCATACATGTTTGGTCACTATCTTTATTGATTTATTTACTGGATTTTTCAATGACATTGCTGCTTTTCGAATCGAGAGGTGAAGGGGATTTTCGATATTTAGCAACCATGACTGATTTTTTTTTGACAATCTAGAAATGCCTTCTCTTGTGCAGTGGAATACTTTACTTGCAAGCTACCTGTTGCATTTGACTATACCGAAAAGCCTGTAGCAAATCGTTCACAACCTCATCTGTCCACACTGCATTTTTAGTCGGCCCAGTCCCAATCTGGATCGTCCGCGCCGCGTTTTTTGTCCTTAGGCAGCTGGAAAATACCCCGCTTACCAACACCATCTTCTGGGCTGGACAGTCGTTTTTGACAGCACCTTTCTGAACGCTCTTCAGTGGGTGTCTCGGGAACTGAACAAAACAATCAGAGCAGAACGAATGTTTAATATCAATTGAAAATACCGTTATGATGACTGGTAGTTAATCCATAGCGGATAACGCTTGTATTCATTTTCTATAGGACATAAGGCTGTTATTGCTATAATATAGTCAGTCTTCGAATCGAGATTTAAACTTTTCCTTGGGTGTCACGGGTTGACAAGGCATTTGATACAAAAATCTAGTGGTACAAAAATGCACGAGACTGCATGTATTCGTATGGAAAAAGAGATCTTTTCTCTAAATGCGGTCCTTGTCACTGCTACAGTTCACTGGAAACGCCTGATACCATACCTCTCAGTAGAATGCTAGCATGCCTGTTACATGCTGTATCTAAATACATAGTTTTAGCCTCCGTGCATCATCATCATCATCATCTCAAAATGAACGAAGGTCTTATTCGTCATACAGGAGCCGTACAATAGTGAGCAGGACTTAAACTAGTGACCTAAGAGAACTCATGTGGACACGGAAAGGAAACTCATTATTGGCATAGTCTTCAATATCGTCCCACAGAACAGAATAAAAGAAACTCACCTTGAATAATATACTCTCTACATCGGTTGTAGACTTCTGTTAAACATGTACATCGCAATCGGCAATAAACTTACGGTAGTCATTCGCAACAAACTTCAAGATATTAACAAAAAGCTTCAGTGTCAGAAGTAGATGCGATAATAACAACACCGACAAGAGAAAAATAAGTCTTCAGCATCAACGGAAAGATCAGAAACAAACCAGGCAAATAGGATTTCTTTAGAGCCTCATTAAGAAAAGGCCGAGGATGTCATTGATAGAAAAAGACCTGAATGGCGAACTTGGAACAGTGAGAAGAGCTCATCACGGTGGCCCTGCATGGTGAGCCTCAGAAAAGCTCATTGTGGAGAACATTGTCAGCTGCTCTAGGTATCAAGTCTTCGCGACCACCAGGACAAGCCAAAGGACTAAACTTAGTGTAACTGTTCTTACCGTTTTTCGCCGCAGCCATGGCTATGCCAACGACAACCAGAATAACGCAGACCTTCATGTTCCGGTTTTTGCTGATTTTTGTACCCGTCAGAAGGGTTCCGGATTCAGAATGAAGCTCAGAGACCCAATCTACTTTTTTATACATCCCATTTTTTAATTAGTCTCCTATCTGCGAGAGAATCCTTCAATCAACAAACACCCGTTTAACGAAAGTAGCAGCCCAAGATAAACAGGTATCTTGTTTTGATCGCTCAAGCGTGTGCTTATTAATCGAACCTATTGGACAAACTGTTGTTTCAGTAGTATTATTGAAAACATTCTTGGCTAGCAATATCATTAGAAACTGTTCATTTGGAGGAGTGAGTGTTTAACTCTCTTGTTTCGAAAGGCCACAGTCGTGGCTTTGCCGGGTAGCAATTAGGGCAAGGCGATTTTCATTACTTTTTATTGCAAAGTTCAAATTTTCCAAAAATGTATAGGTTTCTTGGTCTAATGTTTATCTCAGATCAGCAATAATAATAATAAAACTTCACCACTGTCGTCTTCGCAGTCTTCAGTTATAAGCCAGTTATTGTAATGTTATATTTTTATGTTGAACCAAGAGGGTTAGGCAGAGATGTGTATAGACAGATTTCTGATTTAGGATAGTTAATAATGGACTGTTATTTTTTAATTATTATTCTGCCGTATCCGAACCACGGGACTTCTGACAGTCTTCGCAGATGCTGCGGGTGGTATACATTAGTGACATATTTTACAAGAGGCTTTTGCAAATTTCGTACTAATTTTGAGTAGTGTGGACGAAATTCAGACATAAACATTTCTGCATGGTTAAAGTGCAGAACTATACAATACTAATAAATGAAGATGTCCAGTAACTACGAGGTTAATGTAGGACAGAGAACAGTAGAGGCTTTAAAGTCTTGTTCTCAATGACACATATTTGACTAGAGGAAAATTACACCTACAGAACGTACCTATCGTTAGCAAAATTAACTAGGAAAAGGGGTCCGTCAGCTTTCCATTGTAGATCACCTGGCATTTTGAGTCTTTATACAGCTGTTGGAGGATGGCAATGAACTTTGGTGGAAATCCGTAGTGCTGCATCAGCTTCCAGATGGTCTCCCTGTCTACGGAGTCAAATGCCTTCTCAAAATCCACAAATGTCATGTAGAGTGGGGACTGCCATTCGATGGACTGTTCAATAATGATTCGCAGTGTAGTGATATGGTCTGTGCATGATCTACCCTGCCGAAAGCCTGCCTGTTCTTGCCGCAGTCTCTTGTCTAGGGCATTCTTCAGTGTGTCCAGGATGATTCTGGTCAGCACCTTGCTGGGAATGGACAGTAACGTAATCCCACGCCAGTTTCTGCACTGGGTCAGGTTACCTTTCCTGGGTAGCTTTACCAGACAGCCAACTTTCCAGTCTGCTGGAACTTGCTCCTGCTTCCAAATTTTCTGCAGCAGGAGGTGTAGCATCTCTGCTGTGGCTGTTGGATCTGCCTTGAGTGCCTCTGCAGGAATGCCATGTGGGCCTGCCGCCTTACCAGTTTTCAGAGACTTGATGGCTTCGATGGTTTCTGCCTTGGTTGGTGGGTTGGTGTTCATCTGGCCCTTATGCATGTAAATCGAACAAAGACTCGCGCGAATAGCTGCTTTTCGCGAAAAGCTACTCGAGACTTATACGTGCATAGGGCCTATCGTGATTCCGTATGCACAAAGCTCTATTCGGTCTCAAATAGCTTTACGCGAGTAGTACCGGGGAGAACCGTTGCTATTTTTAGAATCAAGTGAAAACACGATGGAGTTTCGGTGAAGGTAAAGGAAACTACTTCATGTCATAGCATTGTTTTTTTGTTTTGTTTTTTTGTTTGTTTGTTTGTTTTTTTAGCTGTCATCAGCAAAACTCGCCATTATCTCCCAAAATAGGCAAGAGTGGCGGGGCCTGCTAGCTCCTGTGTCTAACAATGTGTTCCCCGAAAACACAGGGCAAGGCAGGATCACCAGACATTGTTTACAGTCAACTTACTGAAATGCTTACAAAATAAGCGTGAAGCTAACTTCAGCGAGTCTGAAGTTACAATATTGCTGAGGAAATCTCTCTCGAGTACCTGGTTTTATTTGGGAGGTGTTTAAACTGTTCCTAGCATAGACAGACAGGCATTTTTACCCAAAGTTTGTATCACGTTTGGCATTCCATAGGTGTGATGTACCTGTCTTTTCGTCAAGTCCGCACGAGCTTGGTTCAGCAATGAAATTTCATTGCGTGCTCGCCGAAACAAATCGTCGGTGACTCTCGCCACAGTGCGGCTGACGGTTAACTGGCTTACTCCAATTAATTTGCCACACACATCCTGAAAACTTGATGTAGCAAAATATCGAAGAGTTACAAGGACGTGTAACAATGGTGTTAAGGCACCTTTTCGATTGGTGACAGCGATCTCGCATACCACTTCATCAGTCAGTGCCAAAATGTTTTCTCGTCGAAAACAAAATTTGTGATATAATTCTACATCATCAAATACTTCAAACGGATGCGATCTGTCACGAAACACCCGATTTCTTCGCATCAATCGGCGTTCTCGCCACTGAAAAACCACGAGGGCCGCCATTTTTCTGCGTGAATAGCGAGTTATACAGCCCCGAGAGGTCGAATAACTTTATGCGCGGTCCGCCAGGCTGGAAAGCCTTTCCGGGCTCCCATGCATACGGATTTTTCATTGCTATTCCCCTTAATAGGCGATATTCTTGAATAAAGCCCTTTTCCGGGCTACATGCATACGGGGCCTGGAGTTGCTCGGTGGCTTGGGCAATGTCCAAAATTGTTGCTAGTCGTGGCCGGTTCAGAATTTCTTTAAAATGTTCTGCCCAGCGAGATCTTTGTTCTGTATCCCCAGTAATGAAGTTGCCATTTTTATTCTTTACTGGCCTGCATGCATTGATGTTTTTCCTTCCTGACAGAGTTCTTGTAATTTCGTATAGTCTTTTCATGTTATTTTGCCAGCTGCTTGTTCTGCCTCTTCTGTCATCCTGTGTGCGAACTGTCTCTTGTCGCCTCTTGCACTCTTCTTCACTTCTCGGTTCATCTCCCAGTACTTTGCTTTGAGCTCTTCTTTTCTCTGCTGAACTTGACACTGGTTGATCTTCTGCTTCAGCTCTTTCCTTTCCTCTGTCTTTTTCCAGGTCCCTAGGGTCAGCCAATCCTTATGTTGTTTCTGTTTCTTTCCTAGAATACGTGTGCAGGCAGCCTTCCAGGTCTCCTGTAATCCTGTCCAGTGGCTGGCCACTGTTTATTCAAAGTGTCCCTCCAGTGCCTCAAACCTGTTTTTGACTTCACAGTTGAACTCTTCTTGCTTCCTGCGATCTCTAAGAAACTGCACGTTGAATTTGTGGTGCGGTCTGTCTGATGATTCATGAAAGGACCTCAGCTTTATCTTCAAAGTTGCTACAAGCAGGTGGTGGTCTGAGGCTGCATCTGCACCACGCCTTACCCTGACATCCAGCAGACTTCTTCTAAACTGTCGATTAATGGGAATGTGATCGATCTGGTTTTCTGTATTTCCATCTGGTGAAGTCCAGGTGGTCTTCTGAATGGTTTTGTGAGGAAAGACTGTGGCTCCGATTACAAGGTCATTGTACCAACAGAAGTCTATGAACTACTCACCATTCTCATTGCAGTTGCCCACACCGTGCTTTCCCATTATGTGTTCTCTGTCCGTGTTGTCATCTCCAACTTTGGCATTCACGTCGCCCATGATGATCTTCAGGTCTCGTCTTGGAGTACGATCAACCAGTGCTTGTAGGAAGTGGTAAAAGTCCTCCTCCTCCTCTTCTTTTGCTACGTTGGTAGGTGCATAGCACTGGATAATAGTGATCTTTCTTCCTTTGGAGTTGAACCGAGCTGACGTGAGTCGTGGGGAAACTGGTTCCCATGCTATTAGTGCCCTTGCAGTCTCCTGTGTCATCAGTACTGCTACTCCTTGTGAGTGGTCATGATCAGGGTCTTCATTCCAGAGTAGATGATAGTCTCCCCTGACCAGAGTCTGGTCTGACCGCTACCATTCCATCTGGTGTCGCACAGGTCAAGGGTTTGATGCTATAACTCTTCATCTCCTGTGCTTCCTGAGCTGATTTCCCTGTCACGTGTAGGGTTCTGATGTTCCAGGTCCCTATCCTGGTTTTTTTCCTTGGCCGTGAGAAGATAGGTCGGCGAGCTGACTTCCCGAAGGCTTTCGCCAACACGCGTCACAGGCCCCTCCAAAGAGGGATCTTCCCGTCCAGGCTCTCGTTGTGGTAATGTTGTAGTTGTAGTTTCTGTAGCAAGGGTTGTTTTACAAGGTGGGGTTGCTAACCCCACGCCCAACCCTCCTCCTTCATCCGGGTTTGGGACCGGCAGGTTTCCCGGGAGTTTCCAGGCGGAGTTATCCAATCGCCATACTTATACTTAACGCCGTTGTGTCGATCTTGTATAGTAAAGTTATCGCAGTGAACAGGTTGGGGCTGCAATGAACTTTTATGGCATATTTTTTCGTGCACTCTGATTGGCTGAATTTCTTGTTGATTTTTGTTGTTGTTGTTGTTGTTGATTTTGTAAGGGAAAGTGCTTCCACCTCTCGGAGATTTCGCGCTATGGGGGGAAGGGGTCTTCGGGAGATGTGGGTGTTGGGGAGGAGGGTGAGGTTATAATGATAATAATAATAATGAAGTTAATTTGTATAGCGCTTTTTCCCACCACTAATTAAAGGGAGGCTCAAAGCGCTTTACTAAAAAGAAAAACACACAAACATAATAATAATGGATGCTGATCTCAAAACCAGTAAATTTCAGTGTTCTTATCATTATTTACGCTCACTCCCTTCCCGCCAGCACCGGACTTTCCTTTGAAGTTGATCTGTGCAAAGCAAGGATCAGTATATTCAGTATAACCAATGTCTTGAATTTCAAGTGTAGGCCAGTAAAAAGAAAGGTTCATCGGATTATTGAAGTTTTAGTTCAACAGTTGAGAAGAGAGCACAGTCCTAACACTGAAGAAGCGAAGTTACAAGCATCCAGTGACAAGCACGGATGCAGAATGACACGAACACATCTGTCAGCAGACGACATCGCTGAAGCGCATAGATCCAGAATCTAATCCACAGAACAGTCTCTGGGTCATGAGATCCGTCAGTATAGATCTGCACGTGGTCTTTGAATGTGGTGCTTAGCTTGAGCTTTGTTTCTGCAGTGATTTGGACTTGGTGTTGTTATTTGTTGTATTTGGTGAACTCAAGGTCTATCTGTGGGTGTGGAAGTGTCCAGGGTGGTGTTTGCATGTTGTTCAATGGGTAAGGGGCCGTTATGTTGATTTCTGCACCCTTTGTGCTTTCTATATGCTGGATGTGTTATTGTATCATGGGTTGTGGGGTGGTCGGCATGTTCTGTGTCTGTGGGGTTGTACGTGAATTTGTCGGACTGGATGGTCAGATGGGAGACACTAGGTCTTTTAGTAGTAGTTGGTTGTCCTTTCCTGGATGATTAATTCTATAGGTTTCTGACCTGTTTCCGTCAGTATTGCTAGGTTTGGTGTGTGCGAAGGTACTCCCAGAACTAATTTTAGTGCCGTGGCCTGTACTGACTGAAGTTTAGCTTGGTTTGATTTAAGGTGGATTAGCAGTGGAGCTGCGTATAATAGTCTAGACATAACATATGGGCCTGATAGAGGTTTAGTAGAGATTTAGGATTTCTTCCCCAGTTATTTCCACTAGCTACTCTCATTAGCTTTATTCCTTTTTTGGCAGAGTTCATTGTTTTGTCTACATTTTTTTTGTCTACATTGGCTGAATTTCCGACCCCCCCCCCATCATTTAACGTGGGATCAGTTATGTGGCGCTCGCCCATTTTTGTGAAATGCCGGTTAGGAAACCCTAACATTTACTTTTATCTACGAGTTTTTTTCCTTTTTTCTATAGAAGACATTCATTTAAATGCCGAGCCCATGCAATTATAACTATTTTTTTTTACAACACATTTACTTACTTGCCTGTTTATCACGTGACCTCAAGCCCGCGTAATTTAAAGACCGAGGAACTTTTGGGCGGTTTTTAAAATGGTTTCGCCGGTGGAAGGGAAAGTAGGTTGTATTACACATAATGTGACAACTTGTGGTCAGTCGCTCCCAATTGGTCTACAAGCAAGTACGGAAAAGAAAGATATTTTATTGCTAGGCTAGTCAGCAGCGGCTATTGTCGGAGTAGTAATTGTAGACGATTGACCGCCTGAGTGAAATCCTACCTATCCTCGCACAGGCGAAACCATTATCTTTCCGCCATCATTGAATCCAAACATGTCAAAACGGCAACTGAACAAACTCTACAAGAAACATAAACGGGCAACTAAATGTGTACGTAAACTATCATTACACAAATGGAGAGAGCATGATTATTTGCTAGATTTTACGAGTACACATACTTTGACCGCGTTCAGTTATACGATAAACCGTTATTTATTTATGTGGAAACGAGGCTGCCCCTGACAGGCTGAGCTGCTTTGTTCTCCGTCGATTTTTTTCCATTTTCTCGTGCAAAGTCTTTGTTTATTCGTACCTATATGTTTTTTTTTAGTTGCAACTTGTATTTGTTTCCCTTTCCTTTGTTATTTTTTTACTACCTGAAATTGTCTCGCTTTCTGTTTTTTGTTGTGGATTTTACTTTTAACGGTTACTTTCTCCGTCATTACATAGATTTTAGATCTGATTTTTTAAATCTCGTTTTCTTGTTGCTCGTTCTGTTTTCCCTTCTCTGAAACTTAGCCAAACTTTAAAAACTCATCAATTCTAATAGCTTTTATTTGTATAATAGTTTTCATTTGAAAATAATCCAGATTTTATTTCAACAACCCTTTGGTCGACGCATGTTGAATTATGACAAGACAGTTTGTCTACACGACATCTCAGTTAGCATTGTTGAACCCCCTTGCTACTCTTAAACTTCCAGCCTGTTTAGTAGACACCTTGAGGAGACTTTCCCTTTATCATGATTCTGTGAATGTTGACACCCCATCGAGAAAACGGATTCGAATCTGTCGCTACTGTGCTGGTCGTCGTAAACAGCGTCCTTTGAAAAAATCCATCACCTGCTCTGCCTCTAGTCGTTATTCTGTCTCGTGCCTCTCTTTACCTGATTCTGAGACTGATTCTGGTATTGTGAAAGCTTCGCTGTGTGTTGTCAACTCTCTGGTGAATCATGTTTCCACCGCACATCAGCATCGGCGCGATGAGAGTGAACCAGTTAATGTCATCACCTGCTGGAAACACGACCGACGAAATCAACATGGTCGTATGAGAACAGGAGACTGCCCAGTTTCTCTAAGCACCAAACGAAGTACAAATGGTGGGAGAAAGAAATGTGACCTCAATTTTAATGAGAATTTTTCTTTGGCTAAAAGTGAACTCTCAGTAGAAAATAAAAATGTGACAAGTATATGTGTTGGCCACTTAAATGTGCAATCAGTCTGCAACAAGGCTGTCGACATTCATGATTTAGTGCTGGAAAATGACTTTGATGTCTTTTTCTTGTCAGAGACATGGTTAAAGGAGAGTGGTGATGAATCAGTAATCAAAGACCTTACACCACAATGCTATACGTTTGCACACAATCCCAGGTGTGGTGGGAGTGGAGGTGGGGTTGGTATTTCATTTAAACTACATCTGAAGTTTACAGTGCTGAAGAGACAAACACAGTACAGGTCCTTTGAGTACATAACAGCAAGACTGACATTAGCCAAGCACACATTAGAGATCATTTGTTTGTATAGACCTCCTCCATCAAAAAGGAATCAGCTCTCAGATTCTCTGTTTCATGAGGAGTTTGCCATGCTGCTGTACAGTTTAGTTACAAAGGAGAAGTTTCTTATGTTGGGGGATGTAAATTTTCATTTTGATAGACCTCAAGATAGTGATGTGAAGCGGTTGATTGAGGCTTTAGACAGCGTGGTCTTAGTCAGCTGATCGGTAAACCAACTCATAAACTTGGACACATTCTTGACTGGGTTATCACTCGTGCGCCATCAGAGTCACTGGTCAAGTCAGCTGTTGTAGAGGATTTTTTGATTTCAGACCATTTTGTGCAGTCCTTGGTGATTGATCTCTCTCGACCAAGACATAAAAAGATATCTGTTTTGTGTAGAAATTTGAAGAAGATTGACCTGAATGCTTTCAGAGAAGACCTGCTTCAGTCAAAGTTGTTATTAGATCTTCCCACAGATGTTGATGAGTTAGTAGAATTATATAATCAGACTTTATTAGGGCTGCTTGATAAGCATGCGCCTGCAGTTAACAAAATTGTTGTAGACAGACCAGATTGTGCGTGGTTTTGTTAGGGGGATGAGTGAAGCCAAGAAACAGACAGTTGGCAGAAAAAAAGTGAAGGAAGACCAAACTTGAGATTGACAAACAGCTGTATAAGTTAGCCAGAAATAAATATGTGTGTGCTGTAAAAAAAGGCTAAATCGTTATTCGTGCAGGAGCATCTAGAGGCTGCTAGTGGACATCCCAGAAAGACTTTTGACATTGTGAACATCCTGCTGGGTAAGAACTGTTCCGGAACTAGTCCGGTTCTTCCTGAGGTGGATGACAAGTCAGCTGCTGATCAGCTGTCTTCTTTCTTTATTAAAAAGATAAAGTACATTAGTGCTGGACTTGAGAGTGCAGCTTGTGAGTTGCCAGAGTGTGAGGAAGATTATTCTGTGCCATTTGCTGCTGTTCCGCTGACTTCTTTCACGGTTATTGATGAGAGCTACTTGTAGAGAGATCAACTAAACCTTCATGTGCTGTGGATCCTATACCAACTAAATTAATTATTCATTTTGGACAATATTAATGCCAGTTTGAGAGCAGGATGTGTCCCACGGTGTTTTAAACAGGCCGTTGTGAAGCCCTTGTTGAAGAAGGCAAACCTGGATCCCTATGATTGTAAAAAACTATCGTCCAGTATCAAATTTATCATATATTTCCAAGTTACTTGAGAGGGTGGTCGCAGAGCAGCTTATGACCTATTTTATGTGTTCGTTACTATTTTCGGTATACACTTCACAGCTTCGACGTGTAATTGAACGTTTCCAGATGGGACGTCAGTTCTTTGCTGATGACACACAGATACTCAACATTTTTCTCCCTGACCCAGCAGTGGCTAGGATTGCTCTTCAATGACTTGAATCTTGTTGTGTTGCGGTGAAGGCGTGGATGACCAGGAATCGCTCTAAGCTCAACGACGACAAGACAGAAGCGTTACTGTGCTGCCCCAGGGCTAAAAGGGAGCAGATCGGCATTAGTGATGTGCAGGTCGGTGACGCCTCCATAGCCTTTGCTGACTGTGTACGGGACCTCGGGCTGTTTATTGATGCAGAGCTCTCCATGTGCTACCATGTTAGTTCTGATGTGGCAAACTGCTGCTACGTTTTGATGACTTTAGGTAGATTACGGCCCATGCTGACTCAGACTGCTGCCAACTCACTTGCTGTGGCTACCATCATAGACTGGACTGCTGCAATAGTGCATTTTGGGGGGTATATCTGCTACGCAGTTAGATCGACTCCAAAGAGTTCAAAACACAGCCGCCAGGATTGTCTCCCGTGCAAAGTCATCCACTGAGCACATCACGCCTATCCTACAGAGCCTTCAATGGCTCCCAGTGAACAAGCGCATTGATCACAAAGTGCTTTCAATTGCTCAGTCCTGCATGTTTAAAACTGCTCCTGACTATTTACAAGAGGTAGTTCCTGCTTACTAGCCGTCATGTGGTCTGCGCTCTGGCTCCCAGTCACGCTTCTGTCTCCTTGCAGTGGAAGACACAAACAAGAAACGCACTGGAGCCAGGGCCTTCAAAAACGCGGCACCTAAGCTGTGGAATGCTCTGCCATCGTCGCTCTCCAACATCACCTCAGCAACCATGTTTCGGAAAAGACTGAAGACTCATTTGTTTACTTAAGACAGACTTAAACAACCTAGCACCATTTCTGTTTTCATTATTTTTTTACTTTCCTCTTGTTGTCTTGTTTTTTCTTCTCTTCTGTTTTTGCTGCGAAATGAGCTTTTGCACTGGTTTATATTAATGTCCAATATGGAGTTATGTGCCGTTGATGGATGTTTGTATGTAAAAAACAAATTGGTAACGTTTGAACTTTAGCGTTTGACGTCTTTTACAGGCCTGTAATGATGACAACGAGGGCCCATCGACGAGTCAAGAGGTATGCAAGCGAGTGAAAGCGAATGAGCGTGGGCCTGTCCAGTTTGGACGATCAGGTATGCCAGCTGAATCCCAGACACTTAATCCCAGACACCTAATCCGCAGACACTTAATCCTCAAACTGAAATTTCAACTCAAAAATTTGAAGTGAATGAAAAATTTAATTCAAATTCAAATAATTATTTTCATGTAAACATCAAAATAAGTTTGACAATTAAAATAATACTTAACTTCAACATTTATAACATTCGTTAAAGTTCATGTGAGCTATTAAAGTCAATGTTCTTGAACAATATGATATGAAAAGTGTTGTTAATCAATATGACAGGTATGCTAATAATCGGAGGTACAGAAGACGATCCATTGTCTCATATCGCTGTACAAAGTTGCTAATTAATAATAATAATAATAATAATAATAATAATGATTTCTATAGCAACTTTCTCCACCATATTATGAACTCAAAGTGCTTTACACAAAGAACACCACACATACATGATAAATGCTAGCGGCGTACAGTCGTCAATTCTGGAATCGAGGACGTATGAGGACAAGTGTGTTCCAATTTTTCAGTCTGATCATGATAACTTACACATTGAACACATCGCTATTATTTTCTAATGAGGCCACCCACCAATGACATGGATGTGCTTACAGTTGCATGGGTTAGTTTTAGAATCATTGAAACATAGATGAATTCTTGTAGTAAGATCATCAGGTTAGTTTTACAATCACCATAAAAGCCAGATTCTGTTCAAGAATTTCTGGATTAAACCACAGGAGGCAATCAACAGTCTGTTCACTGGCGCCAGTCGTAACGATTGTGGAGAGAGAGTTGTGGATGCCAGTGAGACACGCCCCTAATTCTAATGGCCAATGCAGCCTACTTCCTCTTTGGACGTTTCTCTCTCCCGGCGCATGACTGTAGAACAGAAGCCGTGTAGCTGACAATCTTTACCCACATACGCACCCCGTTCTTGCATAAAGGGCATCAGTAGTGGTGGTATTTTTTAATACGTGTGGCTATACATTATCTGGCAGGCCATGTATCCTCACAGAATATCATCGTGAATATTGTTCCAGACTGTTTATCTCCTCTTTCTGCTCTTTTGTGAGTGAGGTTAGACAAGTGATTTCTTCTTTCATTTCTTTCATTTGCATTTGAAGAGCTTCTATTATTCTTTTTAAATCATCATTTTTTTTTAGATTGAAGATAGTGCTCGTTAATAACTCAATTTTGTTATCAATATGTTTTGTCAGTGAGCGACGTCCATCTTCTACTTGCTTCCTCACAACCTTAGTAGTTCTTTGTAGATTTTCCAGTCGGTCTGCTATCTCACTGTTTGTAATGTTAACAGACGGAAAACTTGGGTTAGGAGGGTTTTTCGGTCATGCGATTGAGATTGACATGTTTGACTGATGTAACTGTCTCCCTTCTATCGTTGTCGTCTCTTTCTCACTTCCAATTCTCTATTTAGTCTTTCGTGCAGTCCAAAAGCTTAAAGAAGAGGAGTAACAAACACCACAGTGTAACACCACACTGCTCAGCCGCCCTCGGCTGAGGTGATAACAATTCGCCAATTTAACTACCTTGCCACAGTTTGACTATAACTAAGTGTTTAAGCTTTTATTTAAATTTTATCTGACCATCAATCGAGTGAGAGTTCTTTTTGCAGAAGATTTCATGAAGACCACAGTAGCAATGTTTAACAAGCCTCCAGCGAGAACAGATCCCATAGGGCAAATATACGTTTTTAATTTCCTTAAGCGTTTTTAAGTATAAAACATATGAAACTACTTCTCATCATTTGAAAACATTCTGCGTAAAGATATTAAAACCACATTCGAAAGGTTTTTTTGTTTTTTGTTTACTAGTTAATTGAATAAGACCACGTACTGGCGACAGCCACTGTCACGCACATGGCAGCCACAATGACCCAGACCTTCATGTTTCCCTTCTAAAACAACGATCTAGATTCGAAGGCTTCCTCAGAAGAGCTCAGAATTCACGATGAAAGACAAAGAAAATTCGGATATCTTTTATGGTTTATAACTCAGCTAGTGTCTTGTGGGCTGTAATGAAACATCCGATCAGATCACGGACGTGTATACGATCAATCATATCTCAGTCAAAGGGAGGTCACTGCTAATAGTTGATCAGTCAGTCAGTCAGTCAGTCAGTCAGTCAGTCCCTTGACTGGCACCTGGCATTTGGGGGAGCACATGAATAGACGCGGCAGCTGACGGCCAGCCACTCTTGCCTATTTTGGGCGATAGTTAGCAGGTCCTGTACAGGACGACCAGTCCAGTCTAAGAACTGGCTTACGAATGTCATTCTCTGGCCACCGCGGCGCCGGCCATCCTCCAAGGTGTCTTGAAGGATAGTCTTCGACAAGGTGTCGTGCCGGGGCATATGGCCAAAGAAGACCAGCTGACGTCGCTTGACTTAATAGTAGAGGTTCCTGGTGTCCTACGAGTGTGGCAATCTTGTTTCTCACAATGTCGTTGGTTTTATGTTGTTTGTATGAGATCCGGAGCAGTCTCCTCAGGCACTTTAATTGTTCTCGAATGCCTGGATTCTCCTTTCCGTTTCGGCGAGCAGAGTCCACGTTTCGCATCCGTAGAGCAGGATCGGCACTACCAGGGATTTGTACAGGTTGTATGTAATAGGACGTACATACACTTACCTTGCATACACACGACGCATATTACACACATAACCACGCTCGACGAGCCCCCAGTAGGTGGGGATGAAGGTGAAGAGATTTCTGGTTGATTTATGGACGATGAAGAACTCGCTGCTCTCTCTTTTCTAACTGGCCATGGAACCGTCTCGTTTCTTCTTCTTTTTACGTCATTATTTCCCAAAATTACGACAAACGAATGACGCACACAAGACGTCAAACCTAAGACACCATTCACACACAAACAATACAAGACCTCCCCCTAACCTATTACATTGTACTTGGTAGTGAACCTTATCTTGTGGCTATGTCAGATCCTATCTAGCTTAGCCATTGCTGCTGTTGCTGTTGCGATCCTGATGCGGATATCTAGCGTGGAGCTGCCATCCTTGGAGAGGGTGGCTCCCAAGTATTTGAAGCTACTTTTTCGTTGCCATTGATCATAACTTTGCTCTTTTCGGTGCTGATCTATTCCATATACATTTGAGCTTTCTACTCGTTGAGCTGTTAGACAACACTTCAACAATTTGGACAATGCCTTCTTCGATATTGAATTTCCGCATCACATGCCAAAGCCCTTCATGCCAGACTCTGTCAAATGCCTTTTTAAAGTCAATGAAGTTGTGGTAAAGGTCCCGCTGATGCTGAAGATGCTTTTCTATAAGAAGACGACAGTTGAAGATCTGCTGAAGATCTACGTGGTCTGAAGCCAGCCTGTTCTTCTGTGGCGGTTGTGTATGATCTTCAGCATGACTTTGCTTGGGTGACTGGAAAGGCTTATGGTTCGTAGTTCTATAGTATACTTGATATTGCTCTTGGAAGAGTTACTTCTCGTCTGAGGCTCTGAAGCCACCGTTAACAACATGTCAAAGCGGTAGCAAAAGTTCCTGAACCAAACAGATTTACTAGATATTTTGACAATGTTTTTGAGACATAGTTTGGTTGTTAAAGCACATTCCTTATCTGGCAATGGTTCCGTATCTCGACGACTATATCACTCAAAAGTTCGTTTGAGATAACACTTATTTAGCATTTTCCTTAATTGTGTTAAAACACTGGATATGGTGAAGTAGTTATTCTCACGTGACATGTGTCTTACTGAAGATATACTGTTTCATCAAGGAGATTACAAAATAAATTACAGTTCCGGAAAGTTGTCAATAATGTCTTTCAGAGTCTTTTGTAAGTTAATACTGTATAGCTTGCTGGAAAATAGCTTTTTTTAATCCCAGGACAGCAACAAAGAAAATGCTTACACAGGTAATCTAAAATATTACCAAAATGCTATAATGAATATTTTTATGTTACCTTTCAAAAATGGTTACAGTATAAATAGAATCAGTTAGATCGGAAACTAAATTTGTCTTTTTTTTTTATTAATTACATCACATCATCAATCAGACAGTCAAGGTTTTTCATCTAGTGAGATCTGCATATTGTCTTTTGAGCGATTCGAAATTATTACGAATTCTTGGCAGTGAATCTAATCGCACAGGATACATCAAATTTTGCAATGACTGTGTTGGATAGATAGCTCAAATGGAAATAGTAATCAAATTTTGCAATGACTGTTTTGGATAGATAGCTCAAATGGAAATAGTAATAATGAAGATTTATATACAGGGTTTGCAGGGTCCTTACCTATCCTTACAAGTCCTTACGTAGAGATTTTTTGCCGTAAAGCCTTATAAGTCCTTATATTTGCCATGCGGTCCTTACAAATCCTCAAACACGTCCTTACATTTTCTCTCTGACCCTTACAAGTCCTTACGTCGATATAATATTACCACAAATTTATTTTTCATGCCTCTTACAATCAGGGCCGGTTCTACTTATTAGGTAAACTAGGCAGTTGCCTAGGGCGCAGACTGACGGGGAGCGGAAAAAATGGCCTACTCTTTTTTTTAAGATGAATAATTTTAGGGAAAAATATCATTTTCACAGGACACCTTTCCTCTGCTTGTACACTGACCACCACGCTAGTTTCTCAGTACATGTATTACAGGAAAACCCCATTATCCCAGGGTGTGCTTGCAGTGACCAGCTAACCAGCAGGGAAGTAGAGGGCAGATGGGGCGTCAGAGGGGCGGTGAAGGACAATGAGAGGGGCGGCGTTGGTAGATGGCAAAGGGGGTGGTGGCATAGTCATGGAGTGGGGTGGGGTGCAAAAATGGCCTGCTTTTGTTTTTAAGTGATAAAAAGTGTTAGGGATAAAGATCATTTTCACAGAATGACATTAGCAGGACGCCTTTCCTCTGCTTGTAGGTTGACTTCACCACGCGAGTTTCTCAGTTCATGTATTACAGGAAAATCCCATCATTACAGGGCGCACTTGAAGTGACCAGCTAACCAGCAGGGAAGAAGAGGGCGGAGGGGGTGGAGGTTAGACAGCAGAGGGATAGGAGAGGGGTGGGTTGGTGGATGGGGCCTGATCAGGGCGGACATTTACAATGGATGGGACCATATTCCACTAATACCAACCTCACCTTTCTCTCTTCTTCCCTACTTTGAAAGACGTTCCACACTTATGCTTTGAAAACACTGCAGCTGAGATCAGGGACAACAACACTGACTTGAGTTTGCTACGCGAGTTTCTTTTTGGTTATGACAACTGTTTTATGTTCAATATTTTTTACACTTACGAACTTTAAACCCAAAGGAACTTTGCTAATGTCACGATCGTGTTCTTAGTTAATAAGAGTATTAAAGTCTTTAGCAGACAAACATCAAGGTAGAGTCATTTGAAGTTTATAGCATATCTATTTTTATTGTCAAATTTCAGATCAATTTATTTAATTCACTGTCACGAACCTGTTTTCTCCTTAGTGCTGTAAACAGCGGCGACACTGACGGCCTATAGTCTTGTACTTACTATTGTGACTCATGGTCGTGAATATTTAACTTTCTTATTAATCATTAAATTTCGGTTCGATTGCATGGTGTATTACGCTTAATTTTGTTGTCAAATTGTAATGTTTGTTTGTTTTTATTATCTAAGAGTGCGTCTGTCTATCTACAGTTTGAACCGATAGCTTGTTGTTATGCTCCATTGACAGAATATTTGAAATTGGTTATTAAGTGATAATGCGTACTAAGACCTATAGTCTACATACCTCTCTTGTTTTCAACAAACCCTATGCTGGACACCACGCAGTGTTGATCATTGGATTGTGTCTGGGCAGCTGCTTTGACACCATGATTTACAACTTTGTATTGTTAGCGTCTAGACGTCTCTCCCTTGACGGACCTCGTACTGCCCCGCCCACCTGTCAGTTTGACTTTGGATGGGAACGTGATAGTTTCGATCAGGGTGGTCTAGATACTAGAAGCTGTGATAGCTTGAGTTTTAGACCATACAGCAAAATAAGACCAGAGCAAGGTGCTACAGATTTCGTGTCTCCATCAGTGTGCAGTCAGTCGTCACTCCATAAAACCTTTTACAAGTGTTTGAAATCCCCCTACTCATGAGTGTAGGTCTGATTTGGTAGGCATGCATGTATCCATGTATGTATGATGCACACCTGACATTGAAAAACAGACGTAGTTTTTCTTGACAAAAAGTAGTTCTTATTTATGTTATTAATCAAATCTGAGAGCAAATTCTCGAAAAAGATTTAATTTTAATAAGCCATTCTTTGACACTTCTGGGTTCTAAGACTTCTGGTCATAAAGAGTTCTTGTAGAAAACCACTTTTCCACTATTTTCAAGCAGCAAACATGTAGTCAGTGCGATCTTACTTGTTATTTCGTCTGTAAGATGAGAAAGAAGAGAACGATTGAAAGCACTTGCTGAGGTGCCAGGTGGAAAGGCCCAAAGGGTAGCGATAAATCTATCACAGTTAATGACCAGTCGGATCAGATTAGAAGACTGGACAAAGAAGGTGGTGCGATGTTACTTGATAGTTGTCCGTGAGATGAGAAGGAGAGAGGAGAGAAAGACTGATAGGACCTAAGTGGGGTGGCTTAGTGGAGAAGGGTAGAGATAAATCTCTACCACTTAAAGAAAGTCAGATCACATTAACAGGGCTGGACAACCAAGATCGGGGGAGGGGGAGGGAAAGGTAGTCTTAAATTTAAACTTAAAACCCTCAGGATGTTGTAAAAACCTCACTTTACTGAGCGGCTGCGGACATCTCGTGCTGTTGTTTACTGTGTAATGGTCTGTTCGGGCGCTTGAAGCTATCATCCTTCCAAAGCTGAATCAGTAAAAGGTCTAACAGAAGATCTGTGACCTTATTTAACATAAGACTATATTTGTGAACTGGATTTAGCCGTACAAGAGTAAACAGTGCATACTGTCCTACAGCCCCCACGTCATGAGAGTTTGTAAAGATAAGTTCCCATGATTTTTATACACTGTAATAGAGCTGTATAGGCCTATATTTTATTAACACGATTTGTCTCTTTCTTCACCTTCACTTTATTTTCTCAACCTTTGAATAGTCGTGTACATTGTTTTTGCCATGAGATAGCTTTAGCTGCTGACTTGGCATAAAACAACAATTAACTAACTAACTTCATTTTATTTCCTCATTTCTCATAATGCTTAATTTGCTTGTGTGGATGCAAAGGGTTGCGATAGTGGTGGTACAACTTTTTGCAAAACGTTTCATTTCATTACAGCCTTGTGGTCTTTAATGTAAGTCTAGGATAGTTGTTTAAAATTTCAGTTAAGAAAACAGAGTTAAGCCTAAACGTGTATATATATATATATATTTGATAACTGATTCATTTTTGGAGGGGGAAGGGGGGGGCAGTATTTGTCTTTCGCCTAGGGCGCAACACAGCCTTGCGCCGGCCCTGCTTACAATCCATAAATTAAGTTTCGGAGTCGACTTCGGCGCAAAATGCAGACAATTCTTCGCCATTTTAGTTACATGGCTGCCAACTCTTGTTCGTGTCACCACGGACGTGTATAGGTGGAGTGCTGCCTGTCTGTCGAAACCAATTCTGAGCTTCTTGCGAAGTTCTCCGCTGTTAGTCTCGGCGAGCTTATTAAACAATGAATGTGAATAAACCGGAAGCTTTGTCGTCCAAAGCCTCGTTCTATGACTTCATTGAAAAAATAGCCTGCAAGCAGTCAAGTACTACAAGTTCGTGGT
This sequence comes from Marisa cornuarietis, assembly GCA_004794655.1. Taxonomy (NCBI): domain Eukaryota; kingdom Metazoa; phylum Mollusca; class Gastropoda; order Architaenioglossa; family Ampullariidae; genus Marisa; species Marisa cornuarietis. The sequence goes on along the minus strand of SMMW01000503.1, from coordinate 7,722 downwards.
GTCACCGACTTATCGGTACGCGGGATTTTAGTCTTGACTATCAAAAAGATGCCAGGCAAGTGTTCTTTTCAGGAGCACTGGCTGAAGAAAAAAAAATAAAGGCTGGCTGTTAAAGGACTTAAAAGATAAACATTGTGCACGATGTGCTGCGTGTGAAGTATCTGAATCTTTCGTGAAGGGGTGCAAGCATTTTGAGGAAGCACATGATAACTGATCGACGCAAAAAGTGTGTTGATTTCTTGAAGATACACGCATCTGTGTTACCGATTGCTTTCCCAATCAGGATCCGTCCCAGCCCCCTCAAAATCCGACAGCACCGACCAGCTCTACAAGACTATCCAGTAAATTGAAAATTATTTCTCTTTAGCGATTCATTTACTTAACTGTGTGCGTACTTAAGAGAAAGGCAAAACAGAAACAAAAATGTATCCATGACTGTGCTGCCGTTTTTGCTTGTGTCTATGACTCAGTACTGAGTTAAAAGTTTTTCGGAAGTTTAATATTTTACTTTTTAAAAAAAGGTTACAAACTTCAAAAATCACATCTTTGTTTCGAAATAACATAAGCACAAATGAGAAATTTTATTTTGAAGTGTTTTAACCCTTAAACTTTAAAGCTTAAAACTTATTAAATTAAAACGTGCATAAAATTTTACGTTTGTATTTTGACACGATTGTCCGCACTTTTAGCCCATCATTTATCTTATTGTAAAGCCGATAGTTTAAAGATCAGTAACAGCAAAGAATTATATTTAGAAAGTCTAGATTATATTTCTCACGCACTATAAATAGAGTGTTTGCAATCACCAGTCTTTACTACAGAAAATTGATCTGATGACTGAAAATTTACTTTTGCCATCTGATCAGGAAAGGTTAAGGCATTGATTCATTTATGTCAAAATAAAGAACCATTACTCATACGTCGTTATTTTTGTAAAACAAGACAAAACTGTTTGCTTATTATTCTATTTTATTTTATCAGCACATACATATTATTTTGTTCGATTTTAACATCAAGGCTAAATCAGTTCACTCAGCATATCTTTCAGTCATGCTGCCATCTTTACTCTTAGTTTATTATTATTATTATCATGTCATTATTGCTTTTTGGAAACTGCCTTTTATTCAGACAGCATGTGATCTTTTCAGCCACATAATTGAAAGCTTAATGAATTCTTTGAATAGGTTATGTGATGAGCAGCACAAGGCTGAAAGCAGAGATCCTGTGGACTCTGAAGATGGTTGAATCCACTACAGTTTCAAATCTTGCAGAAAAATCAGCTGATCTATTCCGCCTCGTGTTTTCTGATAGCATCAGAATTTTAAATGGCTGAAACAAAAAGCAGATACTTTATTATTTTTGGTCTTGCTCCTCACTCTTCTAACCTGCTCCAGGACAGTGTGAAATTTACTTTTATTTGATGAAGAAACAATAGCAGATAATTTTAGCCAGACTGCACTAAAAGCATGCAGAGTAGTTCTTGACCACATTCACAGTGTTGGAGGTTTGCAAAATGTTGAGAACTGCAAACCACTGACAACTGTTAGAGCCTATGGCAGCTATGAAGTTACCTCTCTGAGCAGAAACAGCAGAAGGAAACAGAAGACAAGCAGATGCACACGAAGAAACTAAGAGATGAGCTAGCAATACTCTGAGACTGAAGACCACATGCTGGAACTGGCTGACAGATGCAGTTTCCAGGTTCAAGAGCAAAAAAGTTTTTCACTCATTGAAAGATCCAATAATCTGCATTTGCTTACTAAAGAGAAGGGCATTACAAAGATTCAGTCAGACATTGCTAGATTAGAAAATGAAGTTATCAGGTGTTAAATTGTGTTACCAATGCTCATTGCTTTGCCTCATTCAGCTTGCACAACTCTGTAAGGGTATGCTGTGAAGTCATGGAATATTATTATGAAATAAACTGTTGTGCCTGGCAGTTTGGAGTCATTCTGTCTTTGGTTAAGCATTAGGAGCACACTCTTTTCATTCCTTCTCTGATCCTCCAGGTCTTTGCATTGCTTGTAGTAATCTTAATTTTAAAAAAAAATTGGACCACACATCTGGACTACACTAGTTGCCCCTCGATATTCACAAGAAACCCACTCTTCTTTCAAAAGGTCTTTGGAAACTTATCTATTTCTTGAACCAGAGCCTTAATCTTCTAGTACTGTGCGTAGGTATCTCTCTCTCTTTGTGTGTGTATGAGAGAGAGAGAGATGAACTGACTTTTGTATTACAATAAAGGATGCCTTTCAGCTTTTGCAATTATTATTACTTACATTTATAGGAAACTTGGAACATTAACAGTGTACGTCATCAGTGCGTTAAAGTGATCTAAATATGGCAGATTATCTAAATATGGCAGATAAGCATCAAATTAACTCTATGATTATTACTAGAATAGGAATGTTTCAAACCATAGAGAAGACCAATGATTAATTCTCAAATAATACCTCTTTCCAACTTAAGCATTGGTGACCGTCACTTAGGTCCTTACAAATTCATGAAAGGTCCTTACAAGGTCCTTATAAGGTCCTTACTTGGCTCCATCACTGATCCCTGGGAACCCTGTATATACCGCATATTCACGCTCATAGAGAGGATGCTCTTAGCGCTTAAAACGGGGAAGAGACATGGACTAAATTTTTACTGTATAATTTGTATTATATAAATAGATAGAATACGAGGGACGGAAGAATAAACGACAGTACTGATGACAAACAGAAAACAAAGATAGAAAACACAAAAGGCACAAAGTGACAAGAACAGAGAATATAGTGATTCTGCAGAGAAAGATGGGTAGGCAAGTAGCAACAGCGGAAGGGGGAGGGTAAGAAGGACGAGCATTGTACGGGCTATTTATTGGAGCAATGCTCAAGGAAGAGGTGCGTTTTCAGTGCAGATTTGAAGGAAATCTGTCTTAATTACACAAGAAAACAAGAGAATATAATTGCATATACTTATTCTTTATGAAAAATAGAGAGGAGTTTAATCTTTTCATCGTTACAAGGTTGAACAGGTTACATTATTTATAATTAATGTGAATGTTATATAATAAGTTAGATGTGATACATATGCCATATACACATTTGTCTCAAGAATGACTTTTCAAAACTATAGTGTAATTAAAATGAAAAATATGTTGTTAATCCTAAAGAGGCGACATCAAAATGAGATCGACAATAACATCCCTTCACCTGTCTGCTTACATGTTACACTCACCAGTGGCGTAAGAAAATGCTCCGCTTTATGGAGCAGGGGGGGGGGGTGCGGAGCTAAAGCAAACTCTATGCTAACAGTCAACCACATTCACATTCTTGCCTACTCTAACGCCAACAGCTCACAAAAATGGATTCACCAATCATACATGTTTGGTCACTATCTTTATTGATTTATTTACTAGATTTTTCAATGACATTGTTACTTTTGAGTCCAGAGGTGAAGGGGATTGTCGATATTTAGCAACCATGACTGAATTTTTTTGTTACCTTTTAGAAATGCTTGTGACCCATGGTCCCCAACCTCGTTTGTCCACACTGCGTTTTTGTTCGGCCCAGTCCCAATCTGGATCGTCCGCGCTGTTGTCGTCAGGCTGATCGGAAATAGCCCGCTTACCATCACCATCTTCTAGGTTGGACAGTCCATCGGGTGTCTCGGGAACTGAACAAAACAATCAGAGCAGAACGAATGTTAATGTCAGGTGAAAATACCGTGATTTTGACTGGTAGTTAATCCACAGCGGGTAACGCTTGTATTCATTTTCTATAGGACATAAGGCTGTTATTGCTATTTTATAGTCAGTCTTCGAGATATAAACTTTTCCTTGGGTGTCACTGGTTGTCAAGGCATTTGATACAAAAATCTAGTGGTACAAAAATACACAAGACTGCATGTATTCGTATTGAAAAAGAGATCTTATCTCTAAATGCGGTCCTCGTCACTGCTACAGTTCACGTCTGAATGGTAACATGCCTGTTACATGCTGTATCTAAAAGCATAGTTTTAGCCTCCGTGCATCATCATCATCATCATCATCATCATCATCATCATCAATCATCATCATCATCATCATCATCATCATCATCATCATCATCATCATCATCATCATCATCATCATCATCATCATCATCATCATCATCATCATCCACTTCCAGATTAATCTCATCATTAGTATCTCCCACCATGAATCTTAAATGCTGAAGTTGTTATGTTGCTGATACACAAAAGAACATGATAAGCGTCATAACGACGATGATGAAAATAGTCCAGCTGTGATGAGGACAAAGAAAATTTGAAAATTATCTTTTGACTTTGAAATTGAAATCCTGTCTAGTCTTGTGGGGGAATATTTTTATATCTATCCCCGTCTCAACATTCTCAATGGAGACACTTTATGAAGAACAACAAGGCTTTACCTCTACCAGAGCATGAAGTGGGGAAAACGAGGAAAGCGAGTAAGCGAGGGAAGTAAGGATAGTGAAGGAAATGAAAGTAAACGTGTTGACTAAGATTCTTAGTTTTAGTTTTAAGGCCTTTCGTTGGCACAAATTATGAAATAAACAAAAACCAGTAACTGTTCGCTTCTGTTTGATTGGACTAAGCACAATGTCCGCTAAGGTGCGAGTAATACCACTTTCCGAAACAACTTCAGATGTAAAGACCGGTTGGGAAAATTATGCATGCATATGACCTTTACCCTAACTGTCGGTCTTTTCCGGTTGTGATGTGGGCTCATCGCTACGCCTGCAGTAGTTGAACAACAGTGTTTTTTGTACAAAATAAATCGTCGTCAAAACATTGTGAGCAAACTGTACTCAGCTTCAGTCGATTTGAAATACCCATCTTTGTTTCTCGTATTTAAATAAGGCTTGCATCCCACAAAATAAGGCAGACGAAAATGCTGCGACGAATGTTAACGTGAAAATTTACAGCAGACAATATTCGGCGTCTCTGGTTTCAGCGAAGCGTGATGTGTTCATCAACATTGGATTTCACTTTCAGAAATCTTTATTCTACAAAATGTCAGGGTTTGGATGTTTGATCATTCTGCTATTGAATATATAGACCAATAAAGTAGTTGTAACTCTGAAAGTAATCTTCAGCCACCTAAGACAGCTTCTAAAGAACTGTGACCAGAATAACAGGTTGACTTTAAAAGAGACAAAAATAGAGTTGAACATATCGTTAATTTCACGTCCTGGTAGAAAAGTACTTGCAACATTAGAAAAACCTCTTCTGCTGCCACTTGGATCTTAAAAACGCAGTTTGCTTATATGGCACAAAGGGAGAAGATTCAATATGAACGAGGGTCTGATTCGTCATACAGGAGCTGTACAACAGTGAGCAGCACTTGAACTAGTGACCTCAGAGAACTCATGTGGACACGGAAAGGAAACTCATTGTTGGCATATTCTTCAGTATCGTCCCACAGAACAGAATAAAGAAACTCACCTTGAATAATATAACTCTCCATCGGTTGTAGACTTCTTTGAAACATGTACATCGCAATCGACAATAAACTTACGGTAGTCATTCGCAACAAACTTCAAGATATTAACAACAAGCTTCAGTGTCAGAAGTAGATGCGATAATAACAACACCGACCAGAGAAAAATAAGTCTTCAGCATCAACGGAAAGATCAGAAACAAACCAGGCAAATAGGATTTCTTTAGAGTTTAGAGCCTCGTTAAAGAAAGACCGAGGATGTCGTTGACAGAAAAAGACCTGAATGGCGAACGTGGAACAGTGGCCCTGCATGGTGAGCCTCAGCAAAGGTCATTGTGGAGAACATTGTCAGCTGCTCTAGGTATCAAGTCTTCCCGACCACCAAGACAAATCAAAATGCTAAGTTCATTGTAACTTTTCTTACCGTTTCTCGCCGCAGCCATGGCTATGCCAACGACAAACAGAATAACGCAGACCTTCATGTTCCGGTTTTTGCTGATTTTCTGTACCCGTCAGAAGAGTTTCGGATTCAGAATGAAGCTCAGAGACCCAACCTACTTCTTTTATACATCCCCTTTTTTAATTAGTCTCCTCTCTGGGAGAGAATCCTCCAATCAACAAACACACGTTTAACGAAGGTAGCAGCCCAAAATAAACAGGTATCGTGTTAGTTTTTATCGCTCAAGCGTGTGCTTATTAATCGAACCCATTGGACAAACTGTTGTTTCAGTAGTATTATTGAAAAACTTCTTGGCTAGCAATATCATTAGAAACTGTTCATTTGGAGGAGTGAGTGCTTAGCTCTCTTGGTTCGAAAGGCCACGATCGTGGCTTGCCGGTTAGCACGGGCAAGGCGATTTTCATTACTTTTTATTGCAAAGTTCAACTTTTCCAAAAATGTATAGGTTTCTTGGTCTAATGTTTATTTCAGATCAGCAATAATAAAAAAACAAACTTCACTACTGTCGTCTTCGCAGTCTTCAGTTATAAGCCAGTTATTGTAATGTTATATTTTTATGTTGACTCAAGATGGTTAGGCAGAGATGTGTATAGACAGATTTCTGATTTAGGATAGTTAATAATGGACTGTTATTTTTAATTATTATTCTGCCGTTTCCGAACCACGGGACTTCTGATAGTCTGCGCAGATGCTGCTGGTGGTAAACATTAGTGACATATTTTACAAGAAGCTTTTACAAATTTCGTACTAATTTTTAGTAGTGGGGACGAAATTCAGACATAAACATTTCGTTATGGTTTTAAGTTCAGAACTATACAATACTAATCAATGAAGATGTCCAGCAAGTACTAGGTTAACGTAGGACAGAGAACAGAAGAGGCTTTGAAGTCTTGTTCTCAATGACACATATTTGACGAGAGGAAAATAACACCTACATAACGTACCTATTATTAGTGTAATTTACTAGGAAAATATTACAATTTCGTTAAAATGCGTTGCAAATCGTTTCAGAAAACCTTTCTATAACTTTATCCTCATTTGAGTTTGAGCACTGGCTAATGAGGCATTTATTCACCAGGAACTTTTCTACGTCTAAACAATATGTCGATGTTAGAATATTTCTACAACATGTCACTGTTGGGTGGTTTCTACAGCATGTCAGTTCTGGGAAATTGTTAGAAGGACGTTACGTGAGTGTTTGCGTGATTGCGTACTTGAACTGAATGCTTTGCAAAAACTCTTCTTCACATACATCTGTAATAATAAAGATGAAGTACTTTTTTACAAAAGAAATGAAATAAAACTTTGGAGAGTTAAGTTATAAATAATGTCTGTTCGAGTGTCTTTTGCACGTTAATTACTACTAAACAGCTTGCCAAAAAAAGATATTTTGGACAATCAGTGTGATAATACTGTAGCCCTCTTAGCCTAGGATAAAAATATTTCTATGTTCAAAAACATGGGCTTAATTAAAGTAAGCCAGTAAACTGGCTCTACGGGCTCAGCAGGTTAAGCAGGACAATAGCAAACGAAATTTGTGGCGAAAATATTAATCAGCAGTACGAATATCAATAAGCAAAGCAATAAGTATAGATCAGCAGGATCGCATAATAAAATTCGTTTTTTTGTGGAACAACAACGACATCTCATCCTCATTCACAATTTTTCCTACTGACACAACGGTGTTCGGTCTAAAGTGACCCCACGGTGTTTGCCAAAACAAAAGCGTGTGAATGCTGCTATGATCGAGGCAGATAAAGGGAAAGAGATTCTATGATATACAGATTTCGTTCATAACTACTGAGGTTGTCAG